>OZ020190.1:50277334-50504834 GCA_963971165.1 Philopedon plagiatum
AACTAGGTTAAATGATAGATCATTTATGTAATAATACTTTAATATACAAAGCAAAACAAGGTTAAGATATATACATTTATGTACTAATACCTAAATACAAAAAGTATACAAGGTTAAAGATGCTGAAGGAGTTTTAGTTTATCACACTTGATTTACCTTTTAAAAGATCTCTGTTTAAAACTTTTAAGTGTAAAATATTCTTGTACGACACAATAATGACGCAAAATAATCTCTGGGAAAGTTCACACAGGCTGCTTAAAGGGTATAGAAAGTACTTGTTGTCTTTATTGTTACCAACATTTGGCAAAATCTTTAAATGGCCGACAAAATACGTTTTTCTACGAATGTTAATAAAAACCTTTATTGTATGTCCAATAGTAATTTCAGAACATGGTGCATTGTGGTTTACACATTTCATTGTGCTTCAATCACCATGGTGATTGAACTACAAAGTTCCCATTGTGCAAGGGTATTTTTTACAAAGGTGGCGTTGACCGGTGCCGCGTCAAAATCTTTATAATTTCATTGACATTTTTTGACATCTTAAAAAGAAAAATATTACTAATCCCATTTTATTAACAGTAACATTCGTAGAAAAAGTATAGTGTAAAACTCGCATGGAGTGACCATTTCCTACTCGTATGATTTGCAGCACTCGCCTGCGGCATCGTGCTGCAAACGTCATACTCGTAGGAAATGCATGTCATTCCATGCTCGTTGTACAATATACTATTTCGCACTGGCCAAAATATTCAAAAACTCTTGTCAGGACTTTGTAAATTGCCAAGTGAATCATTAGCCGCGTTTTTGTATTCTTGGATATTTTCTGGTGTATTCTTTGATATTTTCTGGTGTTAATTGTGTTAATATACTATCAAACTCTTCAACACAATTTAGCCCTCTGATTGTTCAAAATAACCCAAAACAAACATTTTTTGAAATGTTCTTAAAAACTGGATTGGAGTTGGGTTTCGCCAATTTCCATTCTGCTGACGTACTTTCCCAAAAAAGTTCTCCAGGCAATCCTGGTCGAGTCGTCTTGTGAAAACATGATGAAAACCACTCGCCTTAAAATCATTCCAAAAATTTAACAAACTTGATATTGTCAACTTCCATCCAGAAATAAACTTAACTTTAATTTCCTGTCCATTATTGTTCTTAACTTTAAGAGTTTCAAAAAATAACATTTCATTCAAAAAATTTATTTGAAAAGACGCACCCATAAACCGCCTGTTAAAAAATTTAGCCCCTTTAAATTTAGAAGAGTTGAAGATATCAAAGAGTTTATCCATTTATCTATAAATTCTATTGTGAACATTGCATCGTCTTCTATCACCCCGCATGAAACATACGTATTCAGTGCTGCTGCTACCCTTGCACTGAATACCTGGCGGCATATTTAACTTTCATTTTTTGAAAATTTGTGGGGTTTATATGTGCCTCTGTTAATTTAGGTACCAAACGGTATGCTTGGGTTTTATCTTTAGCATATAAAATATTTAAGTATTCCTTGGATGTTTTTTTGTCATTTAAATGAAGACTATATTTGAAAAAATTATTTCTAGTTGATTTTAATAAATGGGGCACATCAAACATGTAATATATTTTGAAATTATCTACATAAAAATAGGGGGTTTCCGGGGTTATCCCTAATATGTTTGTTAATCTAATGAAGTTTGACCCCTGATCAGATATTAAAATGTGTAATCGTAAATTAATGGAAAATTTTTTTTAATACTTTCAAACAAAAATGTTTTTAAATCCTCTACTGGACAACTAGAGTTAACAAAGAAATAACCCAAAGGTTGTTTCCAATTACTATTTATACCACTCAGCATTAAAACTAAAACACTGTTTCCTGTTTTAAACATTTTGTATCCAGTGTTTGATGAAACCCAATCAGTTCATCTCTTACAATATTATAATGAAAGTTTGACTGTAATGACATTTCATCTATGCAAAGAACACAATCTTTGCTGCTTTCAACCATGGTAGCTACTTGACACTGCAAAACATTAAAACAAAATCGTTTAAACCAGGATTAATGGGCCATTTTTTTGTAATATTTAAGTGTTGATCTACTTGGCAATCTAAATGTTTTAGCCAAAAATTTGTAACCTTTAGGACTTCAAAAATATAAAGTCATAGCAAACTGCTTATATGCATTGGTGTATCGAGCGCTCTTTGGATTTTTATTCAGTAAATTCATTTGCATATTGATAAAATTGCTGCTATGTTGGGGTTATAATAATTGTCATGGAAAAAATTATATACATCTTGTTGCGTTATTCCGGTTTTGGGCTACTACCTCGGCTACCTCCTGACGAGACCTTTCACTTCTTCTTAGTTGTTGTGCCAACTGCCTTACTTTCCTTTTCAAACCAACTTTTCGGGGTGTATTAGCTGACAAAGAAGGAGGTGTTTCAGTTGAGGCATCTGAACATACATATATAAGATGTAGGTATTGAAAGAGTGAAATGTACAGAAAATTTTATTAACAGTTTCTGTAAAAAGTAAAAGTATTTTTGATACTGCTTGTTTTCGTTAATATACTAGGTATGCATTATTTCTTGGAAAAGATCTACAGTTTTTCAAAATCCAACGAAACAAGTCTTTATTATCCCAAGCATCTTTTACAAAGATGAAACTGGCAAACTATAATATAAGGTGATTTTGTCTTTCTCTTTAAAATATTGAAATTGGTAAAATTTGCATACCGATATTGGAAGGGGAATATATTATTGAAATATCCACCTGGACGCACTTCAATAAGCAAATAGCTGACATATAATAATCTTTTTTGAAGAACTATTACTTTAATTAAGTACACCACAAAAGGGCCATTCACGGAGCACAGTTAGCATTTCAAAACAGCTATATAATAATCACAATGTTTTGGATAGGTATATACTAACTTGCTTACCTATTTGTGAAGGATCTTCTTTTGAAGTGTCTAGTTGCGAAGAGCTTCCTTCTTTTGAGGGATCTGGTTGTTGAAAGTACCCCTCTTTTGAAGTACCTGGTTTTGGGGATATTCTTTCATCACTTTCCTGCTGTTTGGAAGACGAAGGCTTAGCTACCTTTTCTTCACACACTTCCAGATTTGCTTCAGTTCCAGAAACTAAAATCCATAATGTGTTAAAAAATAATATTTTCTGTTGTTGACAAGCTTTCAAGCACTAGATAACAAATTATTACTTCATAAAAGTTGTATTGCAAATGTTTATACTGCATACGTAAACTTGGCAGAAAAGTGCAAGAAGTAGGTAAGGCATGTAGTGGATTCCGAAGGGGGCACACATTCACCCATGATTATTATACAGGTATACCAAGCTTTTATGAAACAAATGCTGGTCAGGCTAGAAGCTGCAGCAAAAGTAGAAATAGGTATATTACAAGAAAGTTAATGCAAAAATCAATGCAACTGTTTGTCAATAAGTTACCATTGCGTTCACGAAAATGGTGGGGCACTGACGTGCAACTCATCTTTTAATAAATTTTGTACACCTATTTCTTTGAGTGAGAAAGTCCTCGAAATCTAAAATTGAAATACTCACCTTGCTCGAAATGTACTGGCCCCATTACTGGATTGCTATCTAAGCGTAGTGTCCTTCTCTGTCGATTGAGCTTAATATCTTTTGGATTGAAATGCTGAGAACATAATCTTAATGCTGAATGGCAGAATTCACTAGTATGCTTTGGCAGTCTCATACGATTAATGGCTGTAAACCACAGAGCACATCTATATAAAAAAATATGTGTTAGGAAATTCAAATGTATTACAATCTTCTTGAAAACATTATACAACGAAAATAACACTGTTTATATTAATATTGGCCCAGTTGTCAGTACAAATGGTAGCTTAAGCTTACCTCTAGGTAAACTGGAATGGTGGTTAAACCCTCTTAGTTAAAATACACTGTCAGATAATAACATATTTTAAAAGGGCATGCTCAACTACCAGTCTAGTTTATGTTATAACAAAGTTTACGGTAACATTGTACAAACTGGGCCTTATATTTGTCACTGCAAAGGATTTTTTCATTTATTTACTATTTTTTTTTTGCTTCACTAGCAAACCAAAGAGTGTATGTACCTTTGGTACATAAAATTTCTTTGCTTATTTATTTTTAGGCATATTATAATGAATAAGTAAATAGGTAGTTTGTATTTTATTATGCAGATACCCAACTTTTATGTCAGACCGCATCTGTAGCACAAATTTGATCTAATACAATAAACTCAAAAATTGAAACTGCCACTCTTCAAGTTTATTTACAAAAACATATATACAGCTATCCTGAGAAGCAATACAAAAAATCCAATATACATAAGTCTTACCTGCTTTCCTCTTTCGGAAATCGAAAATATCCCAACTTTGGATTGGATTTAGAATTGTTCTTGCAACCAAAACAAAAAACAACCATTTTGCTGGTTAGTAATAAAAAATATAACTATGCGATTTCACAGGTAAAAGTAAATAAAAGCACTGTAAGCACAATTAATTCGAAAAATCGTCACTTTTAACACAAAAAACCATCAAAATAAACAACTGGGGAACAAACACTAACCACAAGTAGCCATCTTGAAAAACTTCGAGTCGTTTGTCTTTGTCATTTGACGCATCTTTCACGTACGTCGTATCCGAATCGTAAGCATTATTTGCAGCGCTGCCACTTCTCGATAACCCAAAATCCGAAGAATTTTGTTAGTACTATTGGAGAAATAACACAATCACAGTAAAAATTATATTTCTAGGTTTTTTTAGACTATCAACTAATGTATTACTATTCTTGTTACAATACAACTACCTTTTTACCCCCTAAATTAACCAAGCGAAAGCGTAACCCATCCAAGGGTACTAAAGTTTAGTACCCTTGTAACCCATCAATATATTAACGGAACCAGCTGGTTCAGTCAGGGTTAACAGATATGTCTTCTGTATTAAATTTGACTATAATCCTTTGATTAGAATTCCATAATTAGTTTTAGCAATACAGCATTTACATGTTTTCCTACCCATACTTCTTGAACGTTCGTCGTGGCAACAATGTTTGCTGCCTGGAATAAATTCAAAAATGCGCAAGCGTCAACTAGGAAGGCCTGCTGCTATTGGTCCAAATTCTTGGCTTCAACGATTTTGCCAAGATACCTAACTGATTCGGGCTGAAAGCCCGTTTTGTAAACTGTGGTATAAGTGTGTAGTACAAAGAAAGAAGAGAGAAAGAACTAAGGAATGCTAAATGTCGGACTTCGCGCGTCGTCGCTATGGCTTTCCGAGCCGTCTATTGCAAACCTGTGAAAGGACAGTTCCGGATAAAAATAATTCCTTTTTCTATACACTTGGCACTGATGCCCCAAGTTTATGGATGAACTTCTTAGAATAACCAAAAACCACTGTACAACACGTACCTGTCAAAAACCTTACACGCAAAATACTACATCTTGGCAACTGTAAGTGTAAGCCATGAATGAACGGGACTACGGCACGTGCTACGGAGGAAAAGCGACGTTGCCATTCTAACTCTAAATTTCGTCACTATGTAATGGAAATAAATTACGTAAATTTATTATCACGAAAAATAATGTTATATTGGTATTTTTACTAAGGCCTAGTCATATGCTTTAGCCAGTGGCATTTGCGATTGGGAATATTAACCTACAGTAATTGCGTTATTTCAGTATATCTGAAAATATGCACATAACTGAAAGCCTGACCACAACCGTTTTAAAAAAGTAGGTGGGGGACCATATAGTTGGCTAGATTAAGAGTCAATGTAAATAATGGTATCTCTTTCTTGTTTCTAAATCTATGATATATACCCTAGTGCCATGTTTTATGTCATGTAAGTTAAGGAAAAGATAAAACAAAATTAGTTGATATTTAAATCTGAAATTTGCTTAGAAGAGGTTGCTGGTAACCAGCAAGTATGCAAGTACTGAGGACGAAAACATAATATTGTTATTATTGTTATTGTTATTATTGTTATTGTTAATCCCCTAAATGATATTGATATTTATACCTAGAGATATAAATACGTACATACGTATAAACCTGAGCTTTTTTTATGTCTAGTTTAAGGGGTTATATACAGTTAGGAGGCCTAAAAAAAGCGATTTTTCAAGAATTTTTCCTGAGAAGACTTTTAAATTTATTAATGTGAAAATTTGTACACATATTATGGTAGCTTTTAACTGTATTTTAAGATTCTTGTATTTGTAAAAATAATAATTTTGAAAGCTGCTATAGCTGATCTCCAGGAGTTCCTCGCAAAAAAGGCAATCTTGCCGTGACCACGATATCTCTGGACTGGATCATCGAAAATGAAAAAACCAAACGGATTTCATTAAAGTAATGTATAATCTTCTAATTAATCGAAGGAATAAGCAAAATAATAAGTTTTGACAAAATGGCGGCTTCTCAAAAAACAATCGATTTTTGACCAAAATTTTGGGCTTAAATTGTTTATATAAAAAAATATTTGTTGGTGAGAAAAAACCTTCGATTAATTAGTAAAAAATATACTTTAGAAGCTTGCGTTAAAATTTGAGACTGATCGGTTCAACCGTTTCCGAGAAATCTCCGTCACCGACTTTAAAAACACAGTTTTGAGAAAAACGCGTTTAAAGTTTCAAAAGCACTTTACATAGCGTACAATCGCTCTGACACGTCTTTACAAATATGCGTGCAACTTCGAAAATAATCGCCGGATTGCCTTGAAATTTTCTGTGTGAGTACTGGAATATCTGTACATTACGAAAATGAAATAAAAAAAAATTGATTTTTTGAAAATTCCAACTGTATATAACCCCTTAAGGTTCAAGAAAAATCTTGTATTATAAAAAAAGGTTTGGCTAAAATAAGATAAGTTTAATTAACTGTTTGCAAATCCCTTCCTTAAAATAAGAGAAACTCACCCTACTACAGTTGGCAAATTAACAAATTCCGCTTGTTATCTTTTTTGCTACGGTAGTTGTCTGTCGAATCTTATGGTAGTAAAAAGGATTCCGATCCCCGTCAGTAATTTTAATGTACAGAGGGTTGGTTATTTTCGTTTTTGTACCACTCCTTGTCCACAGTGGCGGATTAAGACATTTGTGGGCCCTAGGCACAACTGGTCGGACGGGGACCCCTTATCTCTTCTCTAAATATTAAAAATGCAAGGACATAAACTTTCGCTAGTGTCATAAAAAACCGCTAACAACTCGAAAGAAAGAGACTATTTTTAATGTTTGTCCAGGTGCCCTCTTGCTATCGCGATTTACACTGAGGATGGCTGAAGAACAGACAACCCTCAGCCACCCTGGGTATAAGCCTACCTGTTCAAGGCGAAGGGTCCGGAAATCGTGGGCGGCGGAACTTTCGGCCCCATATTGGGTCAGTTCATGCTATTATAGGTCAAGTAATCTTCCAAGAAATTTCGGCCCCAGACATTGCAGGTAAGCTCAATATCAATTAAGTACCCACCCCGGGTATTTCCCGACCCGGTACTTTAGGTATACGTAATCGTGATAGCAGGAGGGTACCTGGACTAGAATAAAAAATAGTCCCTGTCCTTCCAACATTTTTTTTTTCATTGCACTATATTACCCGAGGGGCGGCTAACTTCCAAAAGAGGTGTACACAGATTGTAAATCGGTATTGATTTAATCTGATTTAACACGATTTAATTGCTGTAACGCCCTGCCCAGCACTGTAGGTGATGCCAAATTGTGATGATGATTTAACGAATGTTAGGTGATTTTTGTGATTTATTGATGATTTATGGTGATTTTACATGATTTAAAGTGATTTAACTTGATTTAAAATGATTTAAAGCCATTTAAATTGATGTAAGTGATTAAAAAAAATTTAAAAATGTAATGATTTAAAAAGGATTTAAAATGATTTCATGTGATTTCACAATATTATGTACACAGATTTAAGGGAGTGAGCCGCCCCTCGATAAAACTATATTAAAATTAATTTACAATTATTGGTTTGTATAGTATTAGGTATTGTACGTATCCATATTATGGGTATACCATAACACATGGATGTATTCTCTCGATTTTAAAATACCGCCACAGGTCCAGCCTGCCCAATGAAGAGACGAATAATCCTAACCAATAAGAAAACGGAACGCAACTTGGTATTTAGCCGCTCGTCAGCTGAGGGGTTGACGTCAAATAATTACCTTGGATAACGTACTCGGTAAAACGTAAGTAGTAATACTCGCACTTTGAACCGACCCCATAATATATGTCAGACAGTCGATTAATGTACTAATTAATTATAGCCCACGTGTGCTACAGCGATTGAGATTCGCGGTGCCGACCCCGCGATGTCAGCGGCTCCTTTTGTATCGATTTCACCTGTCAAGCTTTGTTATAAAGAGGGTTACATAATTTTAGATTAATGTATTAATTAATTATAGTCTACGTACGCTACGCGTTTGAGATTCGCGGTGCCGCCAGGTGCAATGACAGCGGTACCTTTTGTATCCTCGCCGTCTTGTGGGCCAATAATTTACGACGTACCTGCCCCTTCGGGTAGTCGAGCTCGATGACTTTATTACCTGTCAAGCGTAAAGAGGGTTTGATGTTTATGTTAAGTCGATTAAAAGTGTGTGATATTATTTTACAATGGGTCCTTTCAATTCTTTAGATTTACGGAAGTGGGTTACGCGTGTAGATAGATATTTATAGGATATTAAAGAATAAAAAGGATAGTAAGTATATTGAGATTTATTAATTAAAAATAATGAAGGAACGCTGGTGATATACATTTTAAAAAAAACAAGGACACGTGTTCTCTTGAAATTTATTGCCTGCCCAGATTTGCTGTTTACGTGCGGGAGATAAAGGTGTATAGGTTATAAAAAGAATTAGAAAAAGGGGAGTAAATTGGTAATAGTATTAAGTTCCCTTATATTATTCTTAACTGCTGCTGGTGGGCGTTTAACTTATCCGCGGTGATATAATAGAAATATTAATGCGAATATATGGAATATTTGTATTTCTTAACGAAAAAAGTAATGAAACAGTGAGTGTGTGATATATATTAGCTCACGTGTGCGAGTTATTGTCCACAGATACTATATGATTTTCCCTTTTGCGTGTGTAGATTGAGACAAAGATAACGTTATTATGTGATTATAGATCTTGTGCATAAGATACGATTTCCACAAATTTTGGTGTATGGATGTGTACGTGTGTAAGCATAATTTAGAGGTTCATAATAAAGAGTCGGGTTGATAGATGGAGTGATACATGAGGAAATGGGTCCAGTTATTCGAGCAGGTAGACAAAGTGATGGGTTGGTAGACATTCTGATAGCTAGTTAGACAGACATACAGACAGATAAATAGTCAGTTAGACACACATACAGACAGTCATGCATGCAGTCAATCGAACGGACGCACAGCATGACAGATGGACAGACAGACATACAGACGGAACAGGCGCAGACAAGCAGACAGACAACCTGTCGATGTGTCAGACCGACAGACAGACAGACAGGCGGGCAGCCAGACGGTCATACGTGTGTGTACGGGCTTCTGTAATTTAGAGTCTCGTAACAAATATGCAGCCGACCTAACAGGCAAACAATCAGTCAGAGAGCCAGATATCCAGACAGATGTGCGTGTGGTCGGTCAGACAGTCATACGTGTGTGCGTATGGTCAGCCAGACAGTCATACGTGTGTGCGTGGGTGTGTCAGAGTAATCAGTAATTTAGAGCCTCGTACAAATAGGCAACCGATCTAACAGACAGACAATCAGTCAGAGAGTCAGATATCCAGTCGGATAGATGTACAAATAAACAAACAGATGGACTACCAACTAGTCAGTAGGGTTTTCATACAGACAGTAAGGAAGAACGGTAAAAAAAATTTATAACGTAAATTTTACACGCAGTTTTATGTATAAAATCATTCACAATGCAGCAAAATAGGAAATATGTAAATCATGTTTAAAAGTAGACATCAAGGAAAAGACTTAACTGAGATTATTCACAAAAATAAAATTTAAACTTAAACAAAGGAAAAGAATATAGAAGTTTTAGGTGTAACTGTATAATACAACTTTTTAATGTATAGCTTCTATTTGAATCACATATTTGGGAAACTCCACATGTCCATATGTTGAACATATGGGCTCTTCACGAAAAATGCTTTCCAACACGGCGTTTTCATACGCAGTGACACCAATGACGGGTTGGCGCTCTTACTTTAGCAACCAAAATATCGTCGTCTGAGGGACACAAGCCGTACGAAAATATGCCGATTAAACGAAAAAGTGACTAAATCAAGTTACACACAACAAGTTTATAAAGCACGAATTTAAAATTGGTTCGACCAGGCCAATTCAGGCGTTTCCTGTAGAACACAGACAGACAAACGGACAGGCAGACCGACAAACTGCCGATCTGTCAACTTGACAAACAGGTAGACAGTCAACTAGACAGACTGACAGATAGCTATGAATACAGCAAAAAAAATAAATTTATAACGTAAATTTTCTACGTACGTCTCAATGAAAATACTATAAATCCTTAGGTATACCTGAATACTATAACTTTTAAACATGTAGACAGAGCAGACAGGCAGACAGAATTTAATAATTAAGCACTTCCCTTATGATAAAAAACGTACATTCATAGAACACCACGCGACATTTAATGATAATACATCTTTAAATTAAAGTTGATCCTACCGGCACGACCTCGGGCCCTTAAGCTTTAATATACTGAGGACGCGGACGGTTGGTAATTAGGTAATAATCCAAATTGACTGACGGCAGGTGAACCGTGCGCCCGTGCGAGTCAGATGGCTGGTTTTAAGAAGTACAAGATAGAAAAATTAATGAATAGGGTTTATAAACCTTAGTTAAATTAATCCACCAAATACGTAATAATTACACGTCTTTTGTTAAAAATCGTATATTCATAGAAGAGCACTCGGTTTTAAAGGTAATCCTAAGGAAGGATCACTTCCCTTGGGCTTTATTCGCGCGCAAGGAAAAGAAATGAGATGACGGAAACGTCTATGCGGTTCTTAGAATGTAGGAAGTTCTGTGTAGACAAAACTTCGCCAGTCACATTCCTTGCGCACCGATAAGATGTTTCAAATAAATTAGGTAAAGAACCTGTACCTTATATTGTACCCTGGGCTGGTGCATTCAGAATAAAATATCTTGTACAACAAGAAAGAGTTTAACTCGTAAATGAGGACCTAAAACGCTTAATCTTTCAAAGAAACAAATATTTTATATTAATAATAATAATAATAATACCTATAGATTAATTGAAATTAGGAAGATATTGTATCTGATTAGTTCGGCCAGTTGTCCTTAAGCCCTATCACAGCGACAAGGTACAGATACAATGATACGGGGCTACCTCCCTCTACTCAGCTGTACGCTTTAATAAATGTCGCGGCGTATGTGTTGCGATACGTTGGCGTTATTGTTTTGATACATTTTGGATAGAGTACGGTTATAATAAGACGACAAAGGCACTGTTTATATTTTAAGAATGTCATTTGTAATGCAGAAGTCCGCAGAGTAAGATGCACCGTGAAATTAAATTTAAGCTCCTGGCAATGCCCACTGAAAATGATTTTGGTTTTAGAAAGACGGAAACTGACTGGTTTATCAGCGGTCAACATGTAGAATTCAATGGAAATGTTTTGTTGATTGATCAAGAAAAGTATATGTTAACTGAGGGTTATTGAATTTGTTAACACAGCACAAGCCTAAGAAATATACGAGTTATGAATTGGACCAGTATAAGGAAATTCTCTTATTATCTGATGCACACAGATGGGGATTTCAAAGGAATAAGCATATGCGCTCTAGTAAAAGCTGGAAATATTTAAATATTATATCTAAGTTATTTCCACCCAAAAGAAAATATATTAAATCAGAGGGTAAAAGACCATATAAAGAACTAGCATTATCGATGAACAGGAACCCCCTGGACGAGATGGATGCAGTGTTAATATACTTTGCACTAATTACCTAGCAATAGAGATTTATATTTGCAGTCCTAGAATTAGACATATAGATAATAAAATTGTAAAATATGTAGGAATAACATATGTCTGTTCAATAAAATAATAAACTATTATATACTCTAGTGTGATAATAGAAAAATTAGATCTTAAAATAAGACTTAATCATATTGTAGAGAATTTGTAAATATTTCCTAGAGCTCTCGCTTTGACATGGGAAGAGGGAACTAGATAGGCGAACAGACAGATAGACAAACAGGAAAACAATTAGTCAATCAGAGTGCCAGACAGGCTGACAGTTAGCCAGACATACGTTGAAATAAACAAACAGATGGAAATATACGTTTAAAGCTATTCATAGAATAGCAGACTCTATATAGGTAATACAGAGATATTAAGATTACGAAAGCAAATTACCATGGTTTTTTAGAAAAAAGCCTACAATATCGCTGAATTTTTGCACTTATAAGGAAAGAATAGATCTGAACGTTAAAATAATCAGGACTAGTTAAGATTATTTCAGCATATTTACCACAACACGGTGATATAATCTATAAATAGATGTCAGACGTCTTTAAAGACATAGAGATATTAAATTTTTAATTCAAATGTTTTTAAATTTAAATGCAGAATTCTATTTTAAAAATGTCAATACTCAATTGCTTCAAACTCAAACTCAAACCCACTGCTGTATCTCAACTTATATAATTTGACCAGTTTTTGTCTAGGTTTGGAATTTTGTAAACAATGTTTATATTTTCACGAATGTACTTACATTTCTATCCAAATGACCCCAATTTTTTGCTGGATCTATATAGACAATTCATAGATATTAAGCTTACGAAATAAATTAGCTGTTTTGTAGAAAAAGCCTACAATATCGTAGAATTTTAGCCTGATTATAAGAAAAGTATAAACACGGGTGTTAAAATAATCATGATAACCTAACTTCATAAAAACACTACAAAAGGTATAACACAACGTCAAAGACGTGAAATCTTATTACATTATCTGCAGGGAATAATTTATTACAGATAAAATTATTATATTGTCCCTCTAACTATGAAATTAAAAAAATGTGAATGACACTTAACCGTAAAACAGCTCCGGGGGCATACATAAAGAATAGCTCGAAAACTGTCCCCGATAGTTAGGAAGAATGCGAAATAAAGATCATAACAGGTATGCTGATATAGGTCAGATTTCTTTCATTTTCGACTACAGATAAAAAGGGGAAAATAAAAGTGTGTCGCATCAAAGAATGTGTAAGCTTAGCGAAGATAATGAAATTGAGATGTTTAAAGACCTTAACAAGGCACATAGGTAGATATGTATATCTTAATGTGTTTTTGTATTCTATTATTCATATAGCAAGTAATAACGGCGTTGATAGAAAACTATACGTCGTGTTTAGAGTTGCCTAAGCAAACTGCGAGAAACTAAAACATGACAAGATGTTTTCAATAGCAATTTATTTTAAACCATATTTGTGTGGACATAATATTTACATTTATTATTATTATTATTATAATGTTCACAATTATCAGTTAATAACCAATTACTGAATAACTTAAGCTGCTATTAATAATCGTATTTATAAAAAATCAATTTCTATTCTATCCTGAGCTTCTTAAATCCAAATGGGGCGATTCATGATTACTAAAGGGCATGGTCATTATCATCGTGAGTACACGCCATATAATTATTCATGTTCTCTCCACATGTTTACACAAAACAAACATTAGGTTTATTGTTCATTTTAACGGTGAAACTGCGTGGTACAACACTGAAGATGGTGAAATTTTACATTTTATTAGTCCATTGGTGTGTTCTATTAATATCGGGTTACACTCTTCCTCCAGGCAGACGTACACTGGTCATTCCTAAACAAAACGTGTCGGTATTAAAGCCTGTAGAATTTGACTGGTATAGTCCTTGAATTATAGGCCAAATATCATCTATGCATATCTGACTAACTTCTTTAAACGGAATCCAGCCTTGTCCTCTTGAAAAATCTTTAGAGCAAAAGCTAAGACCAACTTTATCCTTTGGATTTAGATCTGCTGTACTGTACTCTAAAACATCCGATAATGCATTTTTAAGCCATGAAACAGGCTCCTCATTCTTAGGTATATCTTTAAATTTGAAATCGATGGTGCGACCACGTAAATTAAAGTGTCTGATGTGTTTTTCCTCATCTTTGATTACAATAAACTTCTCCATTTTATCGAGGTAGGTGTATTATCATTCAAAGAATAAATTTACAAAATACTAGCAGAGCATATAAAAACTCAACTGCATCAGCCAACGGTTGAAATGAAACTAAGATTTTTTCCGATGGTTTTCAACTTATATGCAATTTTGATTGAACTTTGATTTGTGAGAAAGATATACGTAACCGTATTTCTGCGTTAGGAATCTGATAAATATTCCCAAAGAGTCGTATAGCGCTGTATGTATTATCATAAAAACACGCACTGATCAGTTGAATGTGTGGTATAAGAAAACTTTTAAAGATTAGTAACGTATAGGAAATAGTATTAACAAAAAATATTTTTATCGGTCAAAAAGGTACTTAAACGTGTAAAAATTTAAATTTAGCAAAGCAATCTATATGACTCTTTAAAGACACATAGTAATTTGATATTTTTCAACACTTTTATCAAATTTTCGGCTAAACCTTTATATCTGTTACATTGGCTAATCAGCATGCATATTGGCGTAATGGCCCTATAGATATTTGTAACGTTAAAGGTTATTACCAAAATAATCTCTTTATATTGTAAAAAGGCACTTAAAACGTGTAAAATTTAAATCTAGCAAAGCAACTGTTATTCTACATAATCTATGTGGAACTTTAAAGCCGCAGAGTAATTGATAGTTTTTCCACACATTTCAAATTTTCGCTGAAACCTTTATATTTGATACATTGCCCCTGTGCATTATCCCCAGCCATATCGGCGTTTTGCCTCCAAGCTAATACTTTGAATTAACAAGTGGATCCCATAAATGACAGTCTCGGGATAATTAGAAGTATCACTATAACTATAGCAGCTTCTTCTAAGCACAGCTTAAACACTTTTGTGAAAAAAGTGCATAAATATATCTGTTTATTCTGTTTGGAGAAATACTTTAGCGTAGTCATAATGCAAAACATAAATATTAGCTAACTAAATGTATGGTACATATTCCAATATAAATTTCAGTTAAAATATTCTTCTTTCTAAAGCTAATTTCTTAATAAGTACCAAGTTTTCATTAACGGATTTACTTTCAAATCCAGGGCGTGATACACTATATAATTTTCCAGCATGGATGCAGCTTAGAACATAAAATGCGATTTATTTTTTTGTTAACTGACGTCCCGCCTCTTCAAGTAATGATAATATACTATTTTTACTTGTTATAGATCGAAGTCAAATTAGGTATTCCAGTGCCATTATATGACCGAAGTTTTAAAAAATTGCAAAGTGAATAGAGGTACCTAAACACGAAATAATACCGATCAAAAGCAGCTACAAGGATGCCAATAGCGTTTTGTCTGTGATTTGGCTCATATTATATTATTTGAATTAAATCGATGTCGAAAAATATCTGTAGTAATATTAGGATTAATTTCTAAAGTATTTTTATTTAGAAATAGTAAGAAAAATTAAAATTTTAGCCGAAGATTAAACTCTGCGCCACTTAAATATTAAAATATATTTTTTAATTTTTTGTTCAACTGCAAACGAGACACTGAATAAATGCGAGCTTCATATAGATGGAAATTGCACTGACTCAAGGCGGAGCCAAAGATTCCTGAGCATATACAGTCTATAAAGTATAGTGTGGCGATTTAGTGGCGCCCCTAAATTTCTTATGCTTTAAAATAAAAACTTAATCTTTTATACGCTTTTATTTTGTGTCTTGGAAAATTATCGAATAATAGAAAATTTCCTATAAATTATTTAAAATCAAAGGCAAAAATCAATTACTCGCGTGCTATAATTTTATTCTAATTAAACTGGATATTCCTTCTGGGGCAAAGAGTTAGTAAAAGGGGACGTTTCATCACGTGAAACATAGTAATTCGATCAATTTTGCATTCAGTGTTTTCAACCAAAAAACTAACCTTATTTGGATAACTTAACATTTACATGAAATGGCCCTTTGAATCATTTTTTCGTTTTATACCTTCTTATTTGGAGTCGAAATGACGAAACTTTTTCATGCATTATTTCTATATTATTGACAGACGCATGATTTATATACTGCGAACTGTTAATTTTTATTAATTTTTCGGATTTTAACTTAACAATGGTTTAAATCGTGGTTTTATAAATTACATATACTTTCTATACATATATAGATACACATCAACATAATATCGCATATTTAAGGCTTTGTCTTCTGCCCCTTGATTGAAAATCAAGTACTGACATGGGAAAATCTATAGAATATACGTCGCAGTGTAATTTTGATTATAATTAAGTAGCTTTTTTTTCTGCAATTAGACTTGCTATTCGAAATATGAACTAACATTAAAAACATTGCCATATATCGACCTGAGCTTCTTTTCAACAAAAATAATGGAATAGTGACTAGGCTATCAAGGTTTTTAATTTAATGAAGTCTTAAATGACGGAAAACTGATGTTTATGACTTTCACACACGGGTAGGAAATCAAATCTCGACAGGGGAAAATTTAAGAAGTATAGGTTGTACCATATTGTATACTACTTTGATCAGATTATGCCGTTGTAATTGACATGATACATCGTATATAGAGTAAAATCTATAAATATTTAGTAGTGTATACCATGTGCATGGACACGGTTTTTAAATTAATAAAGTCTTAATATAAGGAAAATAGCTAAAATATTTAATGAGCTAATATTGTATCAGAGAAAAGCTCATATAAGTTGATATTATTGATTATTTTAATAAACAGGGGCATGCGAAATATGGTCAGATTGTGAAAATTTGTAGAGGCCAAAAAGGACACGAAATATGCCCCGGTTGTTTATTCATAAGATTGATAAATATCATAGTCGTGTGACATAGGCCATAACACTCATGTTTTAATTTTTAGCTTAGGATGACGACCATAGGAATAAATAAATGACCTGAAGTCTATATAGAGCAGAATCTAAAAGTATATGTTGTCATTATTTGATTTTCGGCTTAAAATAATAAATATTGAAAATATTAAACAAAAGATTAAATTCGGCACCTTCACAGAGTAATAAAGGGGCGTTATTACTGTCAGACCTGGTAAGCGAAGGATGGGACAAAAATTTAAAAAAGATGGGTAATAAGTGTCATTATTTTCTAACTTGAATTGTTAAACAGTCATATTTGACATTCGTAATTACTCTCAATGTGCTCAGACTTTCCATATTTAAACTTACTGGTGATTTCCACTAATAGAAATGTAAAAGTGGGTCACATGTTTAAATGAGAAAGTTTAGGAAACAATATAAAGATGTTCGCCTGGCAAGAATCACTATTCTTTTGCGTAAGAAATACTTTTTGAAAATAGAAATAAGTGAAAATTCATGCAAAATCAGACATAAGGTAAATTTTGAACAAGAAATTGTGTGTGTGTGCTGGGTGAAAATTGTTTAAAAATGTAATGCAGAATTTTTTCCGTAAAAATCCGCTTTAAAAGTCAATTTTCTTCCAAACACACACACAACTTCTTGTTCAAAATTTACCTTATGTCTGATTTTGCATGAATTTTCACTTATTTCTATTTTCAAAAAGTATTTCTTACGCAAAAGAATAGTGATTCTTGCCAGGCGAACATCTTTATATTGTTTCCTAAACTTTCTCATTTAAACATGTGACCCACTTTTACATTTCTATTAGTGGAAATCACCAGTAAGTTTAAATATGGAAAGTCTGAGCACATTGAGAGTAATTACGAATGTCAAATATGACTGTTTAACAATTCAAGTTAGAAAATAATGACACTTATTACCCATCTTTTTTAAATTTTTGTCCCATCCTTCGCTTACCAGGTCTGACAGTAATAACGCCCCTTTATTACTCTGTGAAGGTGCCGAATTTAATCTTTTGTTTAATATTTTCAATATTTATTATTTTAAGCCGAAAATCAAATAATGACAACATATACTTTTAGATTCTGCTCTATATAGACTTCAGGTCATTTATTTATTCCTATGGTCGTCATCCTAAGCTAAAAATTAAAACATGAGTGTTATGGCCTATGTCACACGACTATGATATTTATCAATCAGTAGTGAAAGTTTGGGAGTTCACGGCCCACCGTCCACCGGTGGGATCTTATCTTGTGATCTATGACGTCATAGCTCGGCCACCTTTGCGCAGGTGCAAATTTCAAGTACGTCATCGAAGTCTACGTCACTGGATCTTACGTCAGCAAACCCAACCTGCGCGCGCAGCTGTCAAATGTCACCTGTCAACTGTCACCTGTCACTTGTCAAATGTCAAAATTAAAATTTGACATACGTCACGTATGAAGGATGACGTCATAAGACATGTGTAAAAGCATGTCAGCTGTCACCTGTCATTTAAGATCTGTCAACTGTCACCTGTCACTTATGAAACGTTAAAATAAAAAACTGACATACGTCACGTGTTCAAAATGGCGTCAGAAGACATGCGTAAAAGTATGGCGGCTGTCACCTGTCATTTAAGATCTGTCAACTGTCACCTGTCACTTTTGAAACGCCAAAATTAAAATTTAACGTAGGTCACGTGTTCAAAATGGCGTCAGAAGACATGCGTAAAAATATGTCAGCTGTCACCTGTCATTGAAGACCTGTCAACTGTCACCAGTCACGTGTTAAACGTCAGAATAAAAATTTAAGATACGTCACGTATTCAGGGCGGTGTCCGAAGACGTTTAAAAAAAGAATGGCGTCGATCGGTCTTAGGGTTCCGGAGATATAGTTTTTTGCGATTAGCGACCTAACGGCTGATGGTGGAGAGCCGAAATTCGCATGGGGGATAGTGACGGAGCAGATCTTTCGATTTGTCAAATTAGTTTTCAAAAATCTCGACTTTGAGGAAAAAATTAGATTTCAAAATTTTTACATCACCCTGTATAGTAAATTTTGGATTAATTATATAGGTTATGAATATTAGGGGATTTGGTAATAGAAAAATAGGTATTAGATCATCGGAACTAGTAAAAAATTAGATCTCAAAATTTTTATATCACTGGACATAGGAAATTTTTTAATTTAATTATAGAAACTATGAATATTATTTGATTGAATTTTATGGACTAATAACAGCAAAAATATGTATTAGTGCCGCGTGAAACATAGGAAGCTGCGGTTAGCAGTTTCCGGTGATAAGGCTGGCTTTGTGGTTGCCATTTCCGGTCGATAAGGTGAACACTTGTTTTAATTTATGCATGGTAACCGCATCATAGATAGCAGATGTAGATAAATAAAACCTTGAATAGGAAAAAATCGGTTTTAATTAAGAATGTTGTCGAATTGTCTTACAAATATTAAATATTACATTACTTAACAATAATGAACAAGCTATAGTTATAAATATAAGTAAATTCAAAACTGTGTTTGATGATGATGATGATGATGGTGTGCTAGTTAATGTATCCCCACGAAGTATTGTCTTCCAATCGGTTTCGCCAACGGTGTTATCTCGAAAGATGAACTTTACTTTGTAGCGAAGAAGGCTGCTTGATGCTGCTGCTGCTGTCGTAGGAATCTTCATAGAGAAAACAGGCGTTTGCTGATGGTCTATTCTTTCGTAAACCATATGTAACCACGTATTATTGGAGGGAAAATCCTCGGTTTCAATCATGATGGCGGCATCCTTAACATTATTTGGCATGTATACGTAGAATACGTTTTGCACTAACGCAACGAGCAGAATGTACGTCGAACTTAACGCTGCCATGACTGATGTCAAAATGATTTAAAACTTGGACTGATAGATATTTATAAGGTCGTATATGTGTATCAGTCCGCTGTACGATAGTACCAAAAGCGGTAGTAAGAACAGAGAACTAACATGGAGAGTTGGGAGCGGCTCCTGCTGTTGTATCTTCGTCTTCTTCTTCAAGCTTTGGGGTGATGATGATGGTGGAACTGCCATTTTCAGTTGGCGACACTTCCACAATACTTTAGCTAACGGGCAATGTTGGGAGTACTTGTAGTGGTCGGCCAGCGGATCATCTCCCTCTTTCCAATCAGTAAACTCACAGCGGCAAAAGACACATTGAACGATATCCAAACGCTGGGTGTAATAAAAACCAGCCTGTGCTAGGTCTTTAGGACTAACTTTATTGGTCCAATTTGCAAACGTGATCAGTCGTTCTTCAAAAGTACGAATAAAGCCAAGACCGTCGTCTAAGCAATCAGTACAATCTACACTGCGACCAGCCATTTTACAACGGCTTTCTACTTAGACTAATCGAGCTATACTAAGAAATAAAACAAACAAAATCTGTTATATACTTTTATTCCAGATCATTTAAAAAACAATGTCGGAAATTATACAATAACTTAGCATTATTACAGGCACAATGCCAAACATTAAAGTCCTTATGGTGGAAACATTCCACAACTTTCTTATATTTACTTAATTTAGGTTCGGTCTTTAAAGGAATACTAAATATAAGGGAAGAATCAAAAATCTGCTTTAAACAAGCTGCCTTTAAATCGCCCTTAACCAGAAATTTCGGAGAGTCATACTGAAGCCATATGTTACGTAAAACACTTTCAAATTGATTCAAGTCCAAACAGCCAGACTCCCACATTAGTCCATGGTAGTTTTCCTCCAAATATTCGACAATCTTGAGATCTTCAGGCTTTAAAAATTTCCTGCCATACGGAGGTTTGAAGAGAAAGCTGCAAAATCGTACGCCATCATACACAGCCAACTCCTTCGGTATAAACCCACTGGCTAAGGGGTAACCTTGAAGATCGATGCAAACTTCCTGACGTTCTTTTGACATCTTGCACAGACACGCTTATGAGACTCAAAGACGTGTGTTTTAAGGTTATGTAACAAGTCACGACAGGTCTGAACAGGTTACAACTGACTGCAAGGAACGTCGGAACAACTATGAAAACTCTGCCGGAAATCGAGTGGTTTTATGAGGAACAGTAGGATAAGGGTGAGAGGAAAAAAAAAGAAAGGAACCGAGAGTTGTAAAAGATTTATTATTATAAGTCATCAGAATACATATACAGTTTATCAAAGTCATCTAACAATTTTTGCAGGTTGTAATGCAATAATTCCAACATGTAATAACTTTGTTCAGATGGGTTTAAATTACAGAGATTGGTTACAATTTCAAAAAAGGTATCCTTAATAGTAACAAAACATTTTGCATACTGCAAAGTATCGTCATAATAGCTTCTAAATTGTAAACGTTCGACTAACTTTAATCTATAGTTAATTAAATGCCTAATGCTAACAATAGAATTTATATCATTGTAAGAAAATGTTAAAGTTACATCATTACTCTTGAGTCTAAATAATCGATCGTTCAAAAGAATAGCACTGGATACGGTAAAATTTTCCGATGAAGACATCTGCGTTGTTGTCACACTTCCATCAGTATCGGCAATCATCTTGTCGATAATCTCCAAAAACTCGATCCAATCAGAATGGCAGAGGGAGAGCTGAAGATGTTCGGGTGTTGTTGTTGTTGTTGTTGTTGTGGTTAGTTTTACACTTGGCATCATCCCCCTGGCAATACTAAGGCCCACAATTACTGTAACATTGCCAGTAGGATAGCAAAATTCACCCAAGAGTTTCTTCTCGTTGCGAATTTCTCGGTTACTTCGGAGAATCATACTGTCCAGATATGTCCAATAGGGCGATGAGCTTCGGGAACTGTCGTTCGCATCGTTAGCATCTTCCATCACCTCAGAAGCAGCAGCAGCAGCAGCGGTACAACGTTTACTGGCCATGGTTCGCACTAAAATAATGACGTCAGCCAACGTATTAGGATTAGTATGAGTTTAGAGGAAACTATACCCCCACTCCACATTTATTGATGTTAAGTTCGAGAAACAGTAGTTTGGATAACGCCCATCCGCTTCCCATCTCGGTGAATTCGGAAGCTTTTTTCACTAGAGAGATCTGATATTCGCTGTAAAAGTCGTCCAAATTAGTGTTGGGAGAAATAACACTAAATTTTGTATTAAACGATTTTATGTTTTGTTCCTGTGTTGATGCCAACAGATAACGTCCATATAGCTCCATATTAACTTTAAGCTGGGGAAAAGTCTTTAAAGGATCAGTGAGTAAAGTCATAACCGTATCTTTGAGATCTTCTAAATATTGCTTAACATCGGTCGGATGTAAGTCACTTGTCAGATGGTAAGTTAGTATCCGTTGTTTAAAAGCAGTTCGAACTAATTTTACCTGAGAGTACAAGTTCTCACTACATTGCTGCTTATGTTTTAGAGTGCGGTTATGAGCACTACGGGATAAAATTTCACTATCACACTCTTTGCAATACGGCATAGTTTTAACTGATCGAAAGCTGGAAAAATTCTGTCTATTTATACAAAGAACGAGCGTTTAAACCACATCCTTAGCCATATCTATCCAACTGTTATGAGACTTATCAAACCCAAGCCATTTTACATACATCTTTTTGCCCTTTTTACGCAAAATTTGTTCAATAAGAAATACATCAGATTGTTTGGTTTTTTGCAATTCCTCTTCATAGAATCCCCCACTAATGGGTTGACCGCTCGTGTCCTCGAGCAAATAAGTCGTTGGATTTGTAATCTTAACCTGAGATACTTTAAACAACTCAGTGGTCCAATTAGGTACATAACCCTTTTCAAACACGTGCTTAGCCTTACTGATGCGAACAATGTCGCCAACTTTGAATTTTTGCTTTCCCACAACCTTTAAACGACTATAAACCGAGTTCAATATTTTCTTCTCATTACTCTTGCTAACATCCTTCGGCTTCATGCGGATTGTGTGATGTTTGGTGTTATTGTAAGTATTTGTAACTTGTTCCAACAAGTCGATCCAGTTATGATTACCATTCAAGGTAAACAACTTAAACAGTTGTTCTTTGAGCGTTCGAATTACTCGTTCAGCAATAGAAGCCTTTAAAATACTAAAGGTACTGTAATGATGTATCCCATGCTTCTTCATAAGACTTTGAAAGCTAGCGTTGTAATACTCTTTCCCATTATCTGTCACCAGCTTTTTCGGAATCCTCCGAGACTGTTTGAGTATATGATCCATGGCATTAGTCACATCCTGAGCATTTTTTGACTTGAGAGGCCGGGTCCAGAGAAATTTTGAAAAGCAATCAATTACAACCAAGATGTATTTAAATCCCTTGTTTTCACGAGCGTACTGATCGAGCTGCGCAAGATCGGAGGCAAACGTATCGTCTAAACCATACTGGATAAATCTGCGACGTTTAAATTTGATTCTAGCGGGTTTATGTAGTTCCTTAACAACTTGTTCTCTAGCCTTCGTAATGCCCTTGGCCATTATTTCTCAAAGAATGAGGTTCTGCAGCAAGATATCGAATTATATACGTTCTAAATTTTAGATAGTTGGTGGACGGGAAGATCCTTTCTTTAGCAAATCAACTGTTTGTAATAATTTGGAGAGTTCTTCACGAATCTTTCCCACATCCGTCCTGACTGGTCTGAGAGCATTTTGAATAGCCTGATTGGTGTAAACTTTTAGGCGTTTTTCGAGATCCTTGAATTGGGTAGATAGGCGATCCAGGTTTTTATTCAAAACTAAAGTCTCGCTCTTTAATTTGTTGTCAAGCAGCTTAAGTTGGCTGGATACCGAGTCTACAGAACCCTTATTAGTTTTTGTAAAGGTCTCCATTTGTTTTACAATACTACCGTTAGAGTTGTTTACTTTTTGTTCCAACCCCGTTACTTGTCTCAACATCTCCAAGTGGGATACTTGTATTTTATCATTCAGCGATCTATCAATGGTAGTAGAAAGTGAAGTTAGCATACGCTCTACAAACTTTTTATTTACTGCATCAGCGATATCTGCTGGCGATTTGACGTTACAAAGCCGATGATCTCGAATATCATAATCGCCATCTTTTGTAAGAGTGATCAAGTTGGGTGCTTGCAACACTCTCACTCTCTTCTGATTAGACGACGTGGGCAAGGAACGTCCAAACTTATTCATGATTACTGCGGTACTAAGGCATAACAGCTTTAACAAACTTATTTATAGAATTCAATTACTCCAAGGTGTTCCAATTCATGCAAAATGCTCCAAATCTCGTTCATGTTATTATTGTTGCCAACCTGATTGGAAGCGTCTAGCTTTTTTAACCTGTCAACCAGCTCATTTACGTCATCATAGTAGACATATTCTTTGGGTTTTTCGTTGTATTCCATTAAGGCAGATCCGGATTTCACAGATCCAGATTTCTCCGACTTCGATCTGGTCGCTATTCTACCCCCGGGCGAAGGAATTTTACTGGTAGAACCTTTCGAAATTAGTGGTTTCACAATGGCATTGTATTTGTGGGATCTATTACCTTTCAACTGACCATTGTCTTTCAAGTATAAATCTGATCGCTTTAAAATATCTTTGTATTGTTCTTCATCGGCAGCGGTATTAAATTGAGGAACCTTGAGAAACAATAAATCGTATAGTCCCAGAGTTCCTTTATACGTAAGGGGGCCAACTTGAATATCACCATTCTTTAAGAAATTAACCGGTTCTGAACCTAAGCTCCAAGAATCAGTCACCAAATCATATTTCAGGCTGTTAGCATCTATTTCGGTAGAGTGCGACCAATATAGTTTCAGATATTCTTGAGCAATCTTCGGATACTGCTCGATAAAAGTCTCAAAGACATCAGATTTTCGAAGAGAATCTTCAAAATTCTGTCTTATGTGTTCCGCAGGATTCTGAGCTGGTTCTTCAAACACAGCATCATCATCATCATCAGCAGCAGCAGCAACATCCCCGTAGTGAGTTTCCTCGGTTAAAAATTTTACAGGAGGTTTGGACGGTTTAACTTTGGGTTTTACACCAACACTCTGTTCCCCTTTAATCTTACGTTTCTTAGATTTTGCAGTGGCGGCGGCGGAAGCACTCACAAGCTTATTCAGAGGAGCGGTAATCGGCATTAATAATTTATTAAGAGCTTCATCTTCTTCGCCTCGCTCCAACTTTAATGCTAAATACTTCTTTCTTATTGTTCGTGCAGCTTGGATAATCCTACGTTTAACGTCTTTATCGAGCTGGCTCATGGGGGTAGACATACTAAAAAAACAGACCCCGTTCTGGAAAAACAGCTAAAAAACAGACCCTGTTCTAGAAAAACAGCTAAAAACAGACCCTGTTCGGGAAAAACAGCTAAAAACAGACCCTGTTCGGGAAAAAAAAACAGCTAAAAAACAGACCCTGTTCTAGAGAAACAGCTAAAAAACAGACCCTGTTCTGGAAAAAAACAGCTAAAAAACAGACCCTGTTCTGGAAAAAACAGCTAAAAAACAGACCCTGTTCTGGAAAAACAGCTAAAAAACAGACCCTGTTCTGGAAAAACAGCTAAAAACAGACCCTGTTCTGGAAAAAAAACAGCTAAAAACAGACCCTGTTCTGGAAAAACAGCTAAAAAACAGACCCTGTTCTGGAAAAACAGCTAAAAAACAGACCCTGTTCGGGAAAAACAGCTAAAAAACAGACCCTGTTCGGGAAAAACAGCTAGGAAACAGCTAAAACAACTACTAAACAGACCCTGTTTCTCGAGACTTAACACATCTAGCTTCTAGAACGTCAAGTGTCACACTGAGTCCCGAGGGTTTAGGGTATGATATATGTATCAAACTTGTTACGATATCGGCCTTTAGCAATATCATTGTCTTTCACCACTACTAGGAAGCCATACCTATCTTTCCAACATTCGGAGCAAATATGTTTAAATGCATCGAATGTCATGTCTGTATTAACGTGATCGTCATAGATATGTTTCAAGTTTAAGTCGTCCTGCTTAAATAAAATTAATACATTGGCATTGTCACGAACCAGCTGTTTGGGTATTTTCGAGTAAGTTTGCGATAAATAGAATGAATCAATCGCATGATGTCGACCCATACAAAAATAATTACGTATTTTATCCTGCTTCTCACATGCTACGTCATCAAATATGAATACAGAGTGAGGTCGGGCACTGGCAGGATCTAAAACTTCATCATTATCGCTGTAGCCGAAATAGCCTAAACGGGAATGTTTCATAGCCTGTTGAAGAAAGTCGTACTTGTCTTGCTGTAGAGATTTAGAATACACGTACACATTCTCGAATTTTAAACCATTTTCATCAATCAAAAGACTAATCATTACATTGGTTTTGCCACAATTACTCGGACCACATATTAACGCTCGAATTGTAGAAGGCAAAAGTTGACCATGTTTGCTACTGAGGCACTTTTCTTTTTTCATATCGCAATTATAAACTTGGATTTTGAGTTTCTGCTTCTCTTGACGCATCTCTATAAATACTACTCTACACCCTCCCAGGGCTTCATTACGAATGAAGACTCTGCAGGGTGCAGGTGTGTTAAATACAGCTATCAACAAGCTCCCGTTCGAGCTTCATTTGCCTGGTTATTCCTATTGCGGACCGGGAACCAAACTTCAAGAGCGACTGGCTCGAGGCGATCGACCAAAGAACAAATTGGATAGTGCTTGTCGCGATCACGATATCGAATACGCCAAGTCAACAGAGTTGGAACAAAGACATAGAGCCGATCGAGTGTTGGAGAACCGAGCTTGGGAACGAGTAAAGGCAAACGATTCCAGTTTGGGTGAAAAAGCTTCAGCGTGGTTAGTAACGAACGCTATGAAGGTAAAACGCAAGTTGGGTGCTGGCAAGAAGGTGAAACGCAAGTTGGGTGCTCGCAAGAAGAAGATGAAACCCCTATCATCAGTGGTCACTCTGCTTAAGAAACAACTTCGACATACGGGTACTGGTGATGTTAGTAAGAAAAGAACTCTCAGTAAAATACTTAAAGCTGCACGAGTAACGGTCAAGAAGGTGGGAGGACGTAAGAGGATCAACGTACCACGAATAATACCCTTACCGAAACAGGGTGGGTTTCTACCACTTATTCCCATATTTGCAGGACTTAGTGCCCTGGGAGCACTCAGCGGAGGCGCCGCGGGGATAGCTAAGGCCGTTAAGGACGCTCAAAGTGCCAAGGAGAAGTTGAAAGAATCGAAACGACACAACGAAACAATGGAGGCGATTGCATTGGGAAAAAAGGGTAGCGGCATGTATTTAAAGAAGCACAAAACTGGCTATGGATTGTTTTTACGAAAACTACCAAAAAACTACCAATAAAGCTACCTGACAAACCGTTATCCGATCATGATATTAAGTCGTACGTCACTCGATTAAAAATACCGCATTTTAGAGGAGTATTTATGCGAAACACTTTACCGAACGCACCCCTCAAAACAGAGTGTGGTGTTATTAATTTGGATCGGAACACAGGCTTCGGAACACATTGGGTAGCTTACAAGAAACACGGTAATCGAGTTGTTTATTTCGATAGTTTTGGCAACTTGAAACCACCCAAGGAATTTGTCAGGTACATGAAAAATGTGAAAATCTATTTTAATTCCGATCAGTATCAGGATTATGGAATGATCAATTGTGGACATCTTGCTCTAGCATTTCTCTACAATGAAACTTTATAAATGCAGGTGTTGATGCTTATTGCTCGCAGTCATGTCACAGACATTCACGTTAAAAGGTCGCTCTCATCGACTTGAAGCATACTTTGTACCTCCCATAGAGCTCGATTCCAGGTTTGATTACTCGTTAGCATTAATTTCGCTAAACACTTGGAACACGATTCCCAATATAGAAGAGGGACGAAACAAGTTTTATTATATTATCAATAATCAGGAGGAACGAGTACTGGAAATACCAACAGGGTCCTACGAGTTGGAAGATATCGAGCAGTTTCTACAACGTAAGCTCCTAGATCCCAGTGCTCCCGCAGACGAACGGAATCGCATCTTATCGCTTAAACCCAATAACAATACGTTAAAGTGTGAGTTAACCAGTGTCTACGACATAAACTTTAAGCCAAAAGACAGTATTGCAAAGGTGTTGGGATTTTCACCTCAACTGTTAAAGTCTGGTAAATTCCACGAATCAGATCAACCTGTGGAAATTATACAAGTTGTTACTATTCGAGTAGAGTGTAACATCATTTCCGGCTCGTATTACACAAATAATCCCTCACATACTCTGTACGAATTTTCACCAACTGTTGACCCCGGCTACAGTATAAATATCGAGCCAAGGAATCTAATCTATTTACCTGTGAACCAGAAAAGCATCTATAACATTACTCTCACGCTAGTAGACCAGGATTCTAGACCTCTTAATTTTCGAGGTGAAGAAGTAGTAATTCGATTAGAACTTAGACGAAATGGTTCTAGTATTTAAAAGGTATTTAAACACTAATACCTCAGTCGGCAGATCATTCAGTGATCAGAAGTCGAAGGGGTCACTCACGTTTTCAAATATCTTATATTTGCAGTCTATAAGCAGTCCTTACGGCTACCATGTCAGAAAAACTTCAAATCTTCAATCAGATCAAGAGTGATGAGTCGGTCATTCGCGAAGAATGGCACACTTATCACCCCTTTACCAACTCCTTTAATAACAATGACGAAATCGAGATTGTTATCAATCAGCAAGATGTCTTTTTGGATATGAGTGAAGCTCAACTCTACATCGAGGGTACGTTTAAGGTGGAAGCAGATGCCACTGGTAAGACCGGTACTTGCGATCTAACCAATAATGCCGGAGCCTTTCTCTTTGACAACATTTCCTATGAAGTTAATGGTAAGGAGATTGAAAAGATTCGAGATCCTGGTATTGTTAGCACCGTTAAAAATCTGCTATGTTTAAATGAGCAGGAAAGCCGTGCTCTAGACATAGCTGGATGGAATTGGCCAAGTGGAACTGTCAAGACCTTGGATGAAACATCTAAAGACTTTAATTTTCGTATCCCCCTTTCCCTATTGTTTGGCGTGTTTGCCGATTACCACAATGTATTAATGGGTAAACAGAAAATTAAACTGGTTCGTGCTCGTCATGATGACAACTGCTACAAGTCCACTGGTACTAAGAAGGCGACAATAACCTTAAAAACGGTTGAGTTGAAAGTGAAGCATATTTACCCGAGTGATGCAGTGAAATTAAGGCTTTTGGATGAAATTGCCAAGAACAAACCGATATATATATTCCGTTTAGAAACTGGGAACTACATGAACTGCCTGCTTTGAGAACAACAAAGCGTGATATTTGGACCGTGAAGACCATGTCTGAGAGAGCCCGATACGTCATTGTCTTTTTTATGAAGAAGCGAAAAGATAACTTTGAAGCTGATTGTACCTACTTTGATAATTTAGACATCACCGACGTCAAATTGCATTTGAATTCTGAAGTTTACCCCTATGAGTCGTTAAACCTAAACTTTGTCAATAGACAGTTTGCAGAAGCCTATCAGATGTATACGGACTTTCAAAAAACCTATTTGGGGAAGCAACGGTCGGAGCCGCTCTTGGATTTTCTCGCTTTCGCTGGCAGAGCCCTATTTGTTATTGACTGCTCCAAACAAAATGAAGCCCTCAAGAGTAACACTATTGACGTTAAGTTGGAGTTTCAAAGTTCCGAAAACTTCTCGAAGGAGTCACGAGCCTTTTGTATAATTATTCATGATCGAGTGCTCGAGTATCAGGCTTTAACAGGTCAAGTACGTGATCTGTTGTAATCAGTTACTATTCAACCCTCTCAGCACGATGAAGTTTGTTGTGGTTGACGTTCAGGGATTCAGCGTTCCAGAATTTCAAGCTAAAGAATTGGCTATTTACGATGGAAAGCAAATACGGAACTATCTTTTCAAACCCGTTCGGCCGTTTTATGAGCTGTCCTATGATTGCCAGAAGCAAGTAATGTTTCTATATGGGAACCGGCATGGTTTATACTACAATTCCGGCGAAACCGATTACAATGAACTTCACCGCATTATCTACAACGATCTACGGGATGTTGATGTCATCTATGTGAAGGGGCATGTAAAGAAGACCTTCTTACTGGAAACTTTTTCCACGATGAAATATCTTAAGCATATACCCGATATTGTTAATTTAGAATTTACTGGGGGCAGTGTTGCTGTACCGAAATTAGCTCTAAGTAAAACCACGTGTTCTTATCATGCTTTAGAATATTGTATTTGTAGTGCTAAGAATTCAAAAATTTTGTATGAATATATTTATGATTTTTTACCTAAATAAAGAAGTTAAACTGTATTACATGTTTAATTTTATCCTATATTATTAGGCCCCCCTTGAGAAATTTGATCATTTAGTCTCGAGCTTATGACAAAGACAGTCGACTTGTCAGTTAGATTAGACGAGCATTTGAAAAAAATACGCAAGCTGAAAAGAGATATTAAGTTTTACCAAGAATATAAATCTGTGGTTAGATTGTTTTCGAAACTTACCATTTCAACTTACCAATGGCGGCCTCCTCCTCCTCCTCCTCCTCCTCTTCCAGCTGGGATAGGGTGTTTGAATCGTCCTCTAGATGTCCTGATGTTCCAGCGAAAGTTCTTAAGACTAAGCCTAACCGAGTTTACGAGATTGATGACTTTATAACTGTCATTTTTACTACGTCCGAAGAGGAACGCAAACAAGTAATTTTGGATACTATTGGTTATGGCAAAATTTCTTTCTCTAGTGAGGAATTTGAAGAATTTTTAAGCACTTTTGATTGTTTCAATACCCATTGGGTAGATATATTTATGATAATTGGACAGTACACGCTAGTGTTTCATCGCAATGGTGAGAAGAGAAGTCTCAAGTTTGAAGATGCCACAACAGACAAGTATCTATTTCGATGGACCGAGAAGCTAATACACCTATTTGCAAAACATGTTTATGAATTGTATAAGCTTAATATTGAATATTATACTGTTACTAAATAAATAGTCTAACGTTAATTTGTTTTTCTTTGTTCTAACTAAGGAAATAAAACACCAATATAAACACAAAAATTTATTAAAGTGTAAAAAAAGTGAAAAAAACACAAAATGTGACCGAACAGTGGTCTGTAAATAGAGTAAAATAATAAACAATATAAAAATCAAAAAAGGGTAAACTTGGGTAAAATAAGTTAAAAAAGCAAAAAATCTGACCGAACAGCGGTCTGGAAATAGTAAATATAGTAAAATAAACAAACAATATAAAAAATCAAAAAAAAATAGGGTAAACTTGGGTAAAATATACATATAAACAAACAATGTAAAAATAAAAAAAATAGGGTAAACTTGGGTAAAATATACATATAAACAAATAATAGAAAAATAAAGCTAGGGTAAACTTAGGTAAAATATACATATACAGTAACTAAATGAATACAATAAATAGGGTAGACTAGGGTGAAATACATTAATACAATAAATAGGGTAGGAATAAATGAATACAATAAATAATAAAATAAATAACATATATGCTTAATCTAATATCACAGCCTCGAAAGTCATACATTTAGCTACCAAAGGGGGATTGAAGGAAAGTTAGCTGCCCGTGATCAGTCTTCGCTCATGGAATTTCCGATGATTCCTTATACTTTTCAATATCTCTATGACCCCAAGCAAGCGTGTTCTCCAAGTCGCCGGGAATAAGGTAACGCTTATCGTCCGCGTGTGATAGCGCTACCTTATTTTTCAGTTCGACATACATATCGTGTAAATGCGAACGGAAAGTGTTCATCTGACGATGAATCTGAGTTCCTTCTACGTCAACCGCTTCCCTATAATCGTCCAGAGTCAGTTCGGATTGGGTGACGTAGTCAGGAACTCCCTTAGCTTTTTTGGTTAACTTTCCCTCCACATTTACACAATATGCCTTCGCCCCGGTACCGTAGAAATCCCAAATGATTTTTCCTGCATACTCATCTTTCATTTTGCCCAAAATTGACTGGTTTACAGGAACATCATGTGGATTTTCCTGTGAGAAATTAGACGTATCGAATCTATCTAAATTTTGTGTCATATCGCTATAGAAATTTTCGGTTGTAATTTTTAACACAAGGGAATCGGTATCAGTGTAGAGTAATACCGCGTTGTTGCCGTATTTTGGCTTAATATACCCGTACAAAAAGTCATACATAATAGTCTTGGATATTTCCAAGATGCTGAAACCCACGTAAATCGGTTTATTATATGTGATTTTTTGTTTTTTCATCTGGATAGCTACCAGGTTCTCGTTAAAAATAGTGCGATCTTTAAAATGAGGTTTCGAGATTAACGCTTCGGCTCCCAACCTTCTACCAATATTTTCCCAATGAGAAACAAGTTTAACATCTACCCGTTTCTCCACATTTTCCATTGTTTTCCCAAACACGGCGTTGTTCATAAGTTTGAAAAAGTCTTTTTCAAACTTATTTTGCGCTTGATTGCGCATCGCCGTGTTTAGGTCAATGTATTTCTTTAGCCACGGTGATTGGTCAAAAGATATAACGCGATGAATTTTGGTGAGCTTAAGCCCATAATCTAAAGCCTGACGCAAATTTTGGTAATGAATTATATATTTACTTTTAGGTTTAAAATTTGGAATTAATTTTTCAATATCTTGGAATTTTGATTCTGGTGGAGCTATTGATTGTGGACAAAAGGGTAGTTCGTTGTGTAAATAATGCAACTGTTCGGGATATTCTAAATCTACCTCTAATATATAGCCAGTTTTAGAATCGTTCGCGACATTCCTGTAATCTAAACTTTGAATTTCGGTCTCATCTAACCACTTAAAATTCCCCGTTGGTAAATATTGAGACATAGCCGCACCATAGAGGTTGGTAGCGTCCAAATACATGATGTAGGAAGTAGGTTTGGAAGCGTCATAATGAGGTAGAAATTTATTGTTAGCAAAAGCTTTTCTAACACTACACTGACTGACCCCACCGCGAATACCGTGTTTAAAGAAGTGTACCATGTCTAGATCTGTCAGTAATTCCAAGCAAATTGATGTGGACTTGAGTGCGGCGTCCATCGCAAGAGAGGGCGCCGTGAAGTACTGCGCAGGATCTAGACCGTAAGTGTTAAGGCACACGTCTCTAAAACTTTCAAAAACATCTGTCAATAATAGTACATCGGATTTTAAATAAATATCTGAATATTCGCCTAAAGTTTTACATTCAAATAAATTCCATACAGCCCCAGCACGCTTGTAATCCCCGTTCAGCTGGTTATAAAAGTCTATTTGTGATGGAAGCTTTGTGTCATTCAATTTCGCGAAACTATCCACGTAATTATATGGGAAGACACCCTTCTGTCGAATAAGCTGAAACTTATTTTCTTCCGCGAAATATTTTCTCACTTCTCGACATTGTTCTGGTTTTAAATTTTGACTAAGTTTATCGAGACTGCTGGCCATGAAACGAAAACTGTCGAGGAAGCGTAATTTTAAAAATACCTGATGTTGTTTACCATCTCTGTTCTCGATGTTATCCACCAAAACATGTTTAGTAAAGGAGATATACTTTTCCTTGTTTTGAGGGATAACATCCAACTTTTCTTCGTTGGAAGCCAATTCCTTAACAAACAGGTGGGAGTCAAAGTTGGACATGTTATGGAAAAAGATGGGTATAAATTGAGGGATTTTGTAATTCAGGTTGCATACAGAGTGCGCGGGACCTCGATAGGAGCCGTCTGTATGGCTATGTTCGTGCACACGATCGTTTAACGCTGCATCAAATGGCTTTTCGCAAATATGACACACCCTAGCTTCTTGATGCTCCCTCTCTTGTTCCGCAGAAATAGGTGTCATGGGTACTACTTCCTTCATAAAGCGATTATAGATTGATTTAGAATCAATCTCTAAACGTTTTACGAATTCTTTGTGAGCATCCGGACCCCTATAACTTTGGTAAATCGAATGAGCATCGTCAAAGTCACATTTGATGTAGTAACCGAACGAGTACGGAACATGTTTGTGTGTTCTCACAGTGTATGACGTATCGGGATCCTGCGCATTTTCCTCTGTATCCAGGGGTTCAAGGATAGTTTCGAAATCGGCATAAACAACAAAAGGCACTTTTAATTTTTTTTCAAAGTTTGTAAATTTCAAAATATTCTCGGGAATCTCTTCACCATATTTATTTTTTTTTAAATTTGTCGTTGGGACTTTAGCTAAAACGTGCCCGCAATCGTGCTCCTGATGAGTCTTTAATTTTTGTTCTGAATCAAAATACGATAAACAACCATCACATAAATACTTAACACCATGATGTAGGGATAATTGACTTGAGATCAGGCGAGATAAACTTCTTATTAAACAGTAATGACTATTTCCATAGTCATCACTGATTACTAACAAATTTACGTGTCGCTCCCTATTACGAGATTTTGTAAAGTATAAGGGACCCACGACTTCAATACTATTTTTACCATCTTCGAACAGTTTCTCCAGTCCATAAACATTGATAGAAATATTATTGAATCGCTCAAACTTAGCGATGTCGATAAGTTTAATCGGAAATTCTATACCTGTAAAGTCCAGTTCGTTCTCAAAAGACAAATAGTTCGCGACTCTATTTGGATGTTGAGTCCAATGAAGTGGGTGTAAGGCAGCTAGGACTGACCACATGAAACATTTTTGATCCGTGTTCTGGATGTTCAAGACAGCTTTCTTTGCTTCAATCTCCTTTGGCAGCGGGATGTAGGAAGATGGCTTTAGAGGCTGGATCTTGTTGATACCTAATTCTAAGTGGAGGAGTTGTTGGAGCGCCCATCCTGTAACAATAGAAATATTTTTTAGTAAGAAATATTAAACAGTTTTAAAAAAAATTTTGCAATAGTTTTACCCTTACCACTATCCTTTTCCATAAATTCCGAATACTTCCGGTCCAGGATAGCGCTGAACTGCTCAAACAGCTCCTCCAAGTCCGTAGCCCTGCTCACCAGCTGGTATTTGGTGTTGAAGGACTTCACCTCCTCCGACTCGCTCGACTGCAGGAGAAAGCGACCGAAAAGCTCCAAGCCAATCTTCAGGTAGTCGTACCTTAACACAACGGCCCCAACCAACTTGACGAATTTTTGTTTCAGCTGCTGTGCGTAGTTCTTCACGTTGGTTGGGTCTTGGCTTGAAGTGAGTCTGTAGGTAGTGATCCGGTTTCTAAATGATGTTTCCACCCGCACCACTCCTTCTTCCTCCTGCATCCTCACACAACACTTCTCCCGATGGATTAACGTTCTCAGATGTCCTCCCCATCGGGAGACTGGAACATCCAGTTTGCACTCCTTGCAGTGTTGCGTTGCTGATGTAGATGGTTCTAGAGATAAGAAAAAATAATTAGTATCAAAGTTATCTAAAAACAATTCTAGTCTTAAAAGAAAATTTCACTTTTTAACTACTCACCATCTGTCGAAACGAGTCTTGCTCTTTTCGCCATGGATGTCTGCGTGGTCTTCGCTGGTCTTTTGGGGGCCGGGTGCTTCTCCTTCTGGTGGCGAAGAAGAGCCCCCTCCGACTTGAAAATCCCACTGCAGACGTCGCAGATCTTGACTGCTAAGCGGCAATCTCCATGACGATTGAGGCTGTCCTTCCTGGCGAATGCACGGCTACAGAAGTTGCACACAAACATTTTCTGGAAAATAAAATATTTTGACTGAGGAAAATGTTTCCGAACCCTTGTTGGTATACTCCTACTATTATGTGACTCTGAGATGTGAGTGGAAACCGAACATACGTCATCTTTCCCTACTCGCCGTTTGATAAATTTTTTCTTTCATTAAATTTCCAGTTTTAGCCTAACTTCAAGCAAAACTAGCGCTTATACATACCCGATAGAGAAATTATTTTTTAAAACACTATTACATGCATAAAGACTACTTCGTCAGGTTCTAGTTTCAAAGATTTATTGTTTGGGCGTTACGTCGCTCTACTTCTAAGGTAAATTAATATTTTAAAAATAATAAGTCCCTGCGTTTAAACAAAAAAAAAAACAAATAGTGAAAAAAGAAATGTTTTGAACACTGTCAGCGACTTTAAAATTTTTTCAAACAATATTACATGTATGAAGACTACGAGTGCTTTGTTAGGTTCTAGTTTAAAAGATTTATTGTTTGGAAGCTATGTCACTCTACTGCTAAGGTAAAATATTTTAAAAAATATTTTAAAAATACTCAAAGTCACTACGTTTAAACAGCAAACAACTAATGAAAAAAGAAATGTTTTGAACACTGTCAGCGACTTTTAATTCTAAAAAGTATGTTTGATCTTAATCTATATAGTTTAAAAAATAAAAAAAGGGTTTAAGACCAACCTCCTTTTCTATTACTCGATCCCGATTCTAATATTACTGTAAATAATTGAAGATTTCCATGCTGTTACTTAAACGCGAAATTAAAATCATAATTTTGTATACTAAAGTTGTAAGACAGGCACATAGACAGACTATTTTTGATTTTCCCTGACACGACGGCACTAGGTTGTAAGACAGACACATCGATAGACTATTTTTTATTTTCCCTGACAAAACGGCACTAATATTCTTGTAAATATTCGACATTTCATTTTTGTTAATACGTGCAGACTACAAAACTTTAAGCTAATATCAATCGGTACTTACCCAAAAATTTCACAGTACACTTTCTTCACACAAAAAAAAAACAAAGAACAAAGAACACTCCGACTGGCTGGCAACGAACTTAACGTGCACACTAGGAGATTCAGACGCCAACTGTGCTTTGCAAATTGCCTCTTTCTCCCTTTTATGCTTTTCCTTATCAGCCGGAAAACTGACGGGTCCTAACAAGTTAACGACGCAGTTTGCTGCTTCAAATAAAGTTAATAATTTCTAATTGTGTGTTTTATTTATCAGTACAATACTAATATTTTGCCATTCTTTCTGTTGTTCGCACGTTCGAGCCCACCTTATCACCGGAAATGTTAACCGCAACTTCCTGTGTTGCACGCGGCACTACTACATATTATTATTCACTTAAATAATATTAATACATTCTATTTCTTCAAAAATTTTCAAATCTTAATTTTTACCGATCGGTTCTACGTACATATTTGCTTCGATCTAAACACACATACCGACTGTTATTTTGCAAGTAAATAACTTTTTCAACTAATTACTATTCTCCTGATAAGGACGGAAGTTGCGAAGGCCGACGGCTTCCACCGTCCTTATCGCTGTATACTCATTTCTATTGCCACTAAACGACATGTAAATACGTTTTGATTTCCTTGCAAACAATTTCAAATTAAATCATTAATTTTCTTTAATTGCTAATGCCCTTACCTCTCGGAATTAAGAAACCCGAATAGTGTTATTACTTTATTTAAATTTTTCTCTTTTCTTTGATATCCATCATGACTTTTACCATATTCGACCCCCTTATCATCAACCGGAAGTGCTACCGTCGACTGTTTAAACGGGTGTGTTTAAACAACCCTGTTTAAACAGAGACGTTTTTAACAGGGTAGTTTAAACAGGGCTGTTTGAACAGGGCTGTTCAAACAGGGGTGTTTCAACAACTCAGTTTAAACATTGACGATTTTAACGTGAGTTGTTTAGTTGTTATTAACTTAAATAAAATTCCTAAATTATATATATTTCATCGAAAATTTAGTATACAGGGTGATGTAAAAATTTTGAGATCTAATTTTTTACTAGTTCCGATGATCTAATACCTATTTTTCTATTACCAAATCCCCTAATATTCATAACCTATATAATTAATCCAAAATTTACTATACAGGGTGATGTAAAAATTTTGAAATCTAATTTTTTCCTCAAAGTCGAGATTTTTGAAAACTAATTTGACAAATCGAAAGATCTGCTCCGTCACTATCCCCCATGCGAATTTCGGCTCTCCACCATCAGCCGTTAGGTCGCTAATCGCAAAAAACTATATCTCCGGAACCCTAAGACCGATCGACGCCATTCTTTTTTTAAACGTCTTCGGACACCGCCCTGAATACGTGACGTATCTTAAATTTTTATTCTGACGTTTAACACGTGACTGGTGACAGTTGACAGGTCTTCAATGACAGGTGACAGCTGACATATTTTTACGCATGTCTTCTGACGCCATTTTGAACACGTGACCTACGTTAAATTTTAATTTTGGCGTTTCAAAAGTGACAGGTGACAGTTGACAGATCTTAAATGACAGGTGACAGCCGCCATACTTTTACGCATGTCTTCTGACGCCATTTTGAACACGTGACGTATGTCAGTTTTTTATTTTAACGTTTCATAAGTGACAGGTGACAGTTGACAGATCTTAAATGACAGGTGACAGCTGACATGCTTTTACACATGTCTTATGACGTCATCCTTCATACGTGACGTATGTCAAATTTTAATTTTGACATTTGACAAGTGACAGGTGACAGTTGACAGGTGACATTTGACAGCTGCGCGCGCAGGTTGGGTTTGCTGACGTAAGATCCAGTGACGTAGACTTCGATGACGTACTTGAAATTTGCACCTGCGCAAAGGTGGCCGAGCTATGACGTCATAGATCACAAGATAAGATCCCACCGGTGGACGGTGGGCCGTGAACTCCCAAACTTTCACTACTTCAATCTTATGAATAAACAACCGGGGCATATTTCGTGTCCTTTTTGGCCTCTACAAATTTTCACAATCTGACCATATTTCGCATGCCCCTGTTTATTAAAATAATCAATAATATCAACTTATATGAGCTTTTCTCTGATACAATATTAGCTCATTAAATATTTTAGCTATTTTCCTTATATTAAGACTTTATTAATTTAAAAACCGTGTCCATGCACATGGTATACACTACTAAATATTTATAGATTTTACTCTATATACGATGTATCATGTCAATTACAACGGCATAATCTGATCAAAGTAGTATACAATATGGTACAACCTATACTTCTTAAATTTTCCCCTGTCGAGATTTGATTTCCTACCCGTGTGTGAAAGTCATAAACATCAGTTTTCCGTCATTTAAGACTTCATTAAATTAAAAACCTTGATAGCCTAGTCACTATTCCATTATTTTTGTTGAAAAGAAGCTCAGGTCGATATATGGCAATGTTTTTAATGTTAGTTCATATTTCGAATAGCAAGTCTAATTGCAGAAAAAAAAGCTACTTAATTATAATCAAAATTACACTGCGACGTATATTCTATAGATTTTCCCATGTCAGTACTTGATTTTCAATCAAGGGGCAGAAGACAAAGCCTTAAATATGCGATATTATGTTGATGTGTATCTATATATGTATAGAAAGTATATGTAATTTATAAAACCCCGATTTAAACCATTGTTAAGTTAAAATCCGAAAAATTAATAAAAATTAACAGTTCGCAGTATATAAATCATGCGTCTGTCAATAATATAGAAATAATACATGAAAAAGTTTCGTCATTTCGACTCCAAATAAGAAGGTATAAAACGAAAAAATGATTCAAAGGGCCATTTCATGTAAATGTTAAGTTATCCAAATAAGGTTAGTTTTTTGGTTGAAAACACTGAATGCAAAATTGATCGAATTACTATGTTTCACGTGATGAAACGTCCCCTTTTACTAACTCTTTGCCCCAGAAGGAATATCCAGTTTAATTAGAATAAAATTATAGCACGCGAGTAATTGATTTTTGCCTTTGATTTTAAATAATTTATAGGAAATTTTCTATTATTCGATAATTTTCCAAGACACAAAATAAAAGCGTATAAAAGATTAAGTTTTTATTTTAAAGCATAAGAAATTTAGGGGCGCCACTAAATCGCCACACTATACTTTATAGACTGTATATGCTCAGGAATCTTTGGCTCCGCCTTGAGTCAGTGCAATTTCCATCTATATGAAGCTCGCATTTATTCAGTGTCTCGTTTGCAGTTGAACAAAAAATTAAAAAATATATTTTAATATTTAAGTGGCGCAGAGTTTAATCTTCGGCTAAAATTTTAATTTTTCTTACTATTTCTAAATAAAAATACTTTAGAAATTAATCCTAATATTACTACAGATATTTTTCGACATCGATTTAATTCAAATAATATAATATGAGCCAAATCACAGACAAAACGCTATTGGCATCCTTGTAGCTGCTTTTGATCGGTATTATTTCGTGTTTAGGTACCTCTATTCACTTTGCAATTTTTTAAAACTTCGGTCATATAATGGCACTGGAATACCTAATTTGACTTCGATCTATAACAAGTAAAAATAGTATATTATCATTACTTGAAGAGGCGGGACGTCAGTTAACAAAAAAATAAATCGCATTTTATGTTCTAAGCTGCATCCATGCTGGAAAATTATATAGTGTATCACGCCCTGGATTTGAAAGTAAATCCGTTAATGAAAACTTGGTACTTATTAAGAAATTAGCTTTAGAAAGAAGAATATTTTAACTGAAATTTATATTGGAATATGTACCATACATTTAGTTAGCTAATATTTATGTTTTGCATTATGACTACGCTAAAGTATTTCTCCAAACAGAATAAACAGATATATTTATGCACTTTTTTCACAAAAGTGTTTAAGCTGTGCTTAGAAGAAGCTGCTATAGTTATAGTGATACTTCTAATTATCCCGAGACTGTCATTTATGGGATCCACTTGTTAATTCAAAGTATTAGCTTGGAGGCAAAACGCCGATATGGCTGGGGATAATGCACAGGGGCAATGTATCAAATATAAAGGTTTCAGCGAAAATTTGAAATGTGTGGAAAAACTATCAATTACTCTGCGGCTTTAAAGTTCCACATAGATTATGTAGAACATGTATGTCAAACTCAAACATTAACATGGGCCAAATAAATTAAACAGATGTGCATGGGGGCCGCAATTACTGAATGATCCGTGGTCGAAAAACCAACGGGCTTTTTAGATAACTATATGTTTAAAAAAAATAATGTTCAAACAGTGTATCAACGGGTTTATTTTCAAAAAATGCTTACAAAAAATTTTAACATTTTCGTCCTGACACTTGACATCTCTTCGCTGCCACCAGCTTTTCTAGTTCCGGGGAAATATTATTTGTAGTAGCAACCTTTAAAATTGCTCCAAGGTGCTTGTCGGTCAGTCTGGATCTTACTGCAGATTTATTTCCTTTCATAAGGGAAAATAACTGCTCGCATCGATAAGTACTCCCAAACATGGAAATTATTTCGTATGCCAGTTTTCGAATGGTTTGAAATCTCGCTGGCAAGTATTTGTAAAATTCTGGCACGCCAACCTCACTGTATTTGGCCTTTAATTCTGAATCGCACTGGATCTCAATAACCTCCATTTGCATGTGACTAGGTACTGAATCAACATTCACCGAAAATATTGAAGAAAACAAAGAAAACTTGTTTTCTAAGGATTTAAAATCTTCAAACCTTCTTTCGAATTCAGCTTTAAGGCAGGAAATTTTTTCTGCATACTTTTTGTACGCAACACCTGCAGTTGTTTTGTGCATCTTACATGTGGGAAAGTGCGTTAAATCTTCATTTTGGAGCTGCTTTTCCCAAAGAACTAGCTTACATACGAATGCTTTAACCTGGTCACACATGTGGGTGATAATTTGATTCTTTCCCTGTAGTCTTAAATTCAAATCAGACAAGTGCTTTGTAATATCCACCATAAAAGACAAATCTTGTAAAAAATTTGCATCGGAAAACAAACCCGTATCTTGATTTTTGGTTGTTAAAAATTGACTTATTTCTTCTTTTAAGTTCCAAAACTGTTGGAGAACCTTCGAGCACGAAAGCCATCGTACTTCAGTATAATATGATAAACCCGAATACTCGCTTTCCAACTCATTTAAGAAGGCACCGAACTGGCGTTGATTTAATCCTCGAGATCTTATAAAGTTGATAATTTTTTTTACAGGTGTCAACACATTTTCCATGTTTATTACTTTTGTGCATAGTACTTCTTGATGTATAATACAATGAATATGATGCATTTTTGAGGCTTCAGAAATTTCATTATATTTTCTTTGCAGCAATGCTACAAAACCGTTAGTTTTTCCGGTCATAGAAGGAGCTCCATCCGTAGCTACAGAAACTAGTTTTGCCAGGGGTAGATCGTATTTTTGCAAAAGTTCGTTGACACAATTAAATATATCCTGTCCTGTTGTAGTTCCATGCATCGGCACTACTTCTAGCAATTCCTCAAAAATATCGAATTTCGTATCGCAAGCACGAAGAAATACGGCTAATTGCGCTATACCACCAACATCTGTACTTTCGTCGCATGCAATCGAGAAAGCTTCAAAACTGGTACATTTTGATTTGATCTGATCACTTAGATTGGCTGCCAAATCGGATACCCTTTCTGCAACTGTATTGCGAGACAAGGAAATTACTTCAAAAGCCTTTGCACTGCCCGGACACATAATTTTTGCAGTTTTTATTAGGCATTCTTTAATAAAATCACCTTCGGTAAAGGGTTTCGAATGTTTAGCTATTAACTCCGACAATACATAGCTTGCCTGCACCGCCGATTCATTTTCTTGTGGTGTTCTACTAAACATGAACTGTTGTTTTTTGAGACCCAACTTAAGCTCTTTTAACTTTGCCTGTCGCATTAATGCTTCATAATTATCGTATTGTGCTTTATGTTGTTCATAATGACGTTTAATATTATATAACTTTGGAACACTAATAGTATTATTACATATCAAGCAAATTATTTTGTCTCTTACTTCACAGCAAAAATATTCCAGTTCCCATTTTTCTTGAAAATTTCTATGTTCGTCAGCAATCTTTCGCTTACTTTTAATAGTACCACTTCCACTTGCTTTTGATGAAGACATACTGACAAATATCTGGAATAAGTGCGTAATAGTTTTTACTTAATTATAAAGCTTGTTAAATATTAACTTACCAAACAGGAAATAAATGGCACTGGACAAGTATTAAGTGAAATGATTACAGCAGGTATGATTTTGGATTTTCTCAACTGCCTCTACAAATCACGTAAATATGGTAAAGCGGAACGCAAAACCAAAACAATTAAAATTAGACGATGCCTAGAGAAGTTGAGACAAGTCGAGGAGAGCCACCGCGCCGATAGCACCGCACACGCGTGTACGTGCAGCATTCGTGCGATGGGGAAGATTTTATAGTGCGGGAGCAAACGGTAAAAAATTTAAAATTGGGAAAATCAAAATAGCGGAAAAATAATAAGTAATTTTGTGATGTTATTAGTTGGGTAAATATTTGTGTTATCTAGTTGATCTTTCTGGGCCGCAAACAATTTAGTTTCGGGCCGCATGCGGCCCGCGGGCCGCGAGTTTGACATGCATGATGTAGAATAACAGTTGCTTTGCTAGATTTAAATTTTACACGTTTTAAGTGCCTTTTTACAATATAAAGAGATTATTTTGGTAATAACCTTTAACGTTACAAATATCTATAGGGCCATTACGCCAATATGCATGCTGATTAGCCAATGTAACAGATATAAAGGTTTAGCCGAAAATTTGATAAAAGTGTTGAAAAATATCAAATTACTATGTGTCTTTAAAGAGTCATATAGATTGCTTTGCTAAATTTAAATTTTTACACGTTTAAGTACCTTTTCGACCGATAAAAATATTTTTTGTTAATACTATTTCCTATACGTTACTAATCTTTAAAAGTTTTCTTATACCACACATTCAACTGATCAGTGCGTGTTTTTATGATAATACATACAGCGCTATACGACTCTTTGGGAATATTTATCAGATTCCTAACGCAGAAATACGGTTACGTATATCTTTCTCACAAATCAAAGTTCAATCAAAATTGCATATAAGTTGAAAACCATCGGAAAAAATCTTAGTTTCATTTCAACCGTTGGCTGATGCAGTTGAGTTTTTATATGCTCTGCTAGTATTTTGTAAATTTATTCTTTGAATGATAATACACCTACCTCGATAAAATGGAGAAGTTTATTGTAATCAAAGATGAGGAAAAACACATCAGACACTTTAATTTACGTGGTCGCACCATCGATTTCAAATTTAAAGATATACCTAAGAATGAGGAGCCTGTTTCATGGCTTAAAAATGCATTATCGGATGTTTTAGAGTACAGTACAGCAGATCTAAATCCAAAGGATAAAGTTGGTCTTAGCTTTTGCTCTAAAGATTTTTCAAGAGGACAAGGCTGGATTCCGTTTAAAGAAGTTAGTCAGATATGCATAGATGATATTTGGTCTATAATTCAAGGACTATACCAGTCAAATTCTACAGGCTTTAATACCGACACGTTTTGTTTAGGAATGACCAGTGTACGTCTGCCTGGAGGAAGAGTGTAACCCGATATTAATAGAACACACCAATGGACTAATAAAATGTAAAATTTCACCATCTTCAGTGTTGTACCACGCAGTTTCACCGTTAAAATGAACAATAAACCTAATGTTTGTTTTGTGTAAACATGTGGAGAGAACATGAATAATTATATGGCGTGTACTCACGATGATAATGACCATGCCCTTTAGTAATCATGAATCGCCCCATTTGGATTTAAGAAGCTCAGGATAGAATAGAAATTGTATTTAAAATGTAAATAAAATCTGAGAATAGAATATGTAGAATAACCAATATTAATTTTGATCAAAATATTCATCAGTATATTAAATCATGAATATATATACTATTTAATATTCTAAAAAATATTTTTTATAAATACGATTATTAATAGCAGCTTAAGTTATTCAGTAATTGGTTATTAACTGATAATTGTGAACATTATAATAATAATAATAATAATAATAAATGTAAATATTATGTCCACACAAATATGGTTTAAAATAAATTGCTATTGAAAACATCTTGTCATGTTTTAGTTTCTCGCAGTTTGCTTAGGCAACTCTAAACACGACGTATAGTTTTCTATCAACGCCGTTATTACTTGCTATATGAATAATAGAATACAAAAACACATTAAGATATACATATCTACCTATGTGCCTTGTTAAGGTCTTTAAACATCTCAATTTCATTATCTTCGCTAAGCTTACACATTCTTTGATGCGACACACTTTTATTTTCCCCTTTTTATCTGTAGTCGAAAATGAAAGAAATCTGACCTATATCAGCATACCTGTTATGATCTTTATTTCGCATTCTTCCTAACTATCGGGGACAGTTTTCGAGCTATTCTTTATGTATGCCCCCGGAGCTGTTTTACGGTTAAGTGTCATTCACATTTTTTTAATTTCATAGTTAGAGGGACAATATAATAGTTTTATCTGTAATAAATTATTCCCTGCAGATAATGTAATAAGATTTCACGTCTTTGACGTTGTGTTATACCTTTTGTAGTGTTTTTATGAAGTTAGGTTATCATGATTATTTTAACACCCGTGTTTATACTTTTCTTATAATCAGACTAAAATTCTACGATATTGTAGGCTTTTTCTACAAAACAGCTAATTTATTTCGTAAGCTTAATATCTATGAATTGTCTATATAGATCCAGCAAAAAATTGGGGTCATTTGGATAGAAATGTAAGTACATTCGTGAAAATATAAACATTGTTTACAAAATTCCAAACCTAGACAAAAACTGGTCAAATTATATAAGTTGAGATACAGCAGTGGGTTTGAGTTTGAGTTTGAGGCAATTGAGTATTGACATTTTTAAAATAGAATTCTGCATTTAAATTTAAAAACATTTGAATTAAAAATTTAATATCTCTATGTCTTTAAAGACGTCTGATATCTATTTATAGATTATATCACCGTGTTGTGGTAAATATGCTGAAATAATCTTAACTATACGGTATCCATTTGGTTTTGAGAATGATGACAGAAACCCATTTTACAACGAAGAGATCAATTATGTCTCTCTCTCATGTTCTTTCTTTCTCATTTTTTTCTCTGTCGTCTTCTTTCTCTCTCACACTCGTAAAATTTTTACAGCTGGTAGAAAGTTAGGTTATGTGAAAGATTAATATGTCATATTATTTGAAGCCTGTCCCATGATATAAGTTGTTTTTTCAGTATAAAAATATACTTAAAAAGTTTATATAAAGTATTAGCAGCTTAAATTCCTGTGCTATATGAATCTGGGACTATCAACTATTGAAATATTAAGCAAGGTACATATTTGTTCTCCTTTACACTACTTGGACTGGGCGTTATGGGAATAAGTAACAGGAACGCCGACCCGATATAAAGTTGAAAATAGTGGGCATTATAGAAGATTTCTTTAGTTACTGAGAAAGTAGTGAAAATTGCGCTTTAGAAACGTTTGGTTTCAGTTTAAAGCTGAAGTCACAGTGTCATTAAAAGTGTATCTATCCTTCTGGAACTAAGACTCAACATTTACAGTTAAAAATTGTGAAACTACTTGGCATAATCCATTAAACAACTTTTATCGCGTCTTTAATTTACACAAACATCACTGTTCGCAGGTAGGCTATATTATAGATCCATTTTCATTATATATCGGAGAATAGGGAATATTTTTTAACCTTATACATTGCTTATCCTAATAAAAATATTTACTCATTTTTGAAATTTTTCCTTTATTTATTTAAATACTTTTCCTCCGATCGTTTTAGTGCAAATTGTTGGTTAGAGATAGTATTGTTATTTGGCCAGGAAACAATTTTAAATGCTATAAAATAATAAGGTTAATGTGGCTATGCTGACACTGTTTTTTTTTAATAAAAACGAGATTTTTGCAAATGCTGTTTGTGTTCAGTAAAAACAAAGGTCTTTTGCTATAAAATCATAAAACTTACGGAAGTATTTTGATTTTGTCAGGTTAGAAATTTATTTTTATGACAACGCCGATTAAACTTTCACTGTTTCACTATAGGCAACCAGAAATACTTGCGCACAAACAAAGCCGCATGTGATGAAATGTTTGATTATTCTTTTTAATTGGCAACAACATCGTTTTTATTTGTCTTTTACTAATGCCCCTTTTGCTAACAAGGATAGAAAGAAACCGGATTCCGCTGGGATTTTATCAGGAAAAAAAAAGAATTTTGCGATGACTATCTTTCGAAGTATATAACCAGCAATACTTCCGCAAGCAAAGAATGTACGATAAAAATTTGAACAAATCCTTTTTTTATTTGTCTTTGTCTAATGCACTTTCGCCAACACGGATAGAAAGAACTCTGATTCCTCCGTGATTATCAGGAAAGAAAACATGAATATTGTGATCACTAAAATATGTTCTGGTGTAAACGGTCCATGGAACTGACCAATAGGGTTAATTCTTGTTCAATTGTTTTTTCTGTCATCATTCTCAAAACCAAATGGATACCGTATAGTCCTGATTATTTTAACGTTCAGATCTATTCTTTCCTTATAAGTGCAAAAATTCAGCGATATTGTAGGCTTTTTTTCTAAAAAACCATGGTAATTTGCTTTCGTAATCTTAATATCTCTGTATTACCTATATAGAGTCTGCTATTCTATGAATAGCTTTAAACGTATATTTCCATCTGTTTGTTTATTTCAACGTATGTCTGGCTAACTGTCAGCCTGTCTGGCACTCTGATTGACTAATTGTTTTCCTGTTTGTCTATCTGTCTGTTCGCCTATCTAGTTCCCTCTTCCCATGTCAAAGCGAGAGCTCTAGGAAATATTTACAAATTCTCTACAATATGATTAAGTCTTATTTTAAGATCTAATTTTTCTATTATCAAACTAGAGTATATATTAGTTTATTATTTTATTGAACAGACATATGTTATTCCTACATATTTTACAATTTTATTATCTATATGTCTAATTCTAGGACTGCAAATATAAATCTCTATTGCTAGGTAATTAGTGCAAAGTATATTAACACTGCATCCATCTCGTCCAGGGGGTTCCTGTTCATCGATAATGCTAGTTCTTTATATGGCCTTTTACCCTCTGATTTAATATATTTTCTTTTGGGTGGAAATAACTTAGATATAATATTTAAATATTTCCAGCTTTTACTGGAGCGCATATGCTTATTCCTTTGAAATCCCCATCTGTGTGCATCAGATAATAAGAGAATTTCCTTATACTGGTCCAATTCATAACTCGTATATTTCTTAGGCTTGTGCTGTGTTAACAAATTCAATAACCCTCAGTTAACATATACTTTTCTTGATCAATCAACAAAACATTTCCATTGAATTCTACATGTTGACCGCTGATAAACCAGTCAGTTTCCGTCTTTCTAAAACCAAAATCATTTTCAGTGGGCATTGCCAGGAGCTTAAATTTAATTTCACGGTGCATCTTACTCTGCGGACTTCTGCATTACAAATGACATTCTTAAAATATAAGCAGTGCCTTTGTCGTCTTATTATAACCGTACTCTATCCAAAATGTATCAAAACAATAACGCCAACGTATCGCAACACATACGCCGCGACATTTATTAAAGCGTACAGCTGAGTGGAGGGAGGTAGCCCCGTATCATTGTATCTGTACCTTGTCGCTGTGATAGGGCTTAAGGACAACTGGCCGAACTAATCAGATACAATATCTTCCTAATTTCAATTAATCTATAGGTATTATTATTATTATTATTAATATAAAATATTTGTTTCTTTGAAAGATTAAGCGTTTTAGGTCCTCATTTACGAGTTAAACTCTTTCTTGTTGTACAAGATATTTTATTCTGAATGCACCAGCCCAGGGTACAATATAAGGTACAGGTTCTTTACCTAATTTATTTGAAACATCTTATCGGTGCGCAAGGAATGTGACTGGCGAAGTTTTGTCTACACAGAACTTCCTACATTCTAAGAACCGCATAGACGTTTCCGTCATCTCATTTCTTTTCCTTGCGCGCGAATAAAGCCCAAGGGAAGTGATCCTTCCTTAGGATTACCTTTAAAACCGAGTGCTCTTCTATGAATATACGATTTTTAACAAAAGACGTGTAATTATTACGTATTTGGTGGATTAATTTAACTAAGGTTTATAAACCCTATTCATTAATTTTTCTATCTTGTACTTCTTAAAACCAGCCATCTGACTCGCACGGGCGCACGATTCACCTGCCGTCAGTCAATTTGGATTATTACCTAATTACCAACCGTCCTCAGTATATTAAAGCTTAAGGGCCCGAGGTCGTGCCGGTAGGATCAACTTTAATTTAAAGATGTATTATCATTAAATGTCGCGTGGTGTTCTATGAATGTACGTTTTTTATCATAAGGGAAGTGCTTAATTATTAAATTCTGTCTGCTCTGTCTACATGTTTAAAAGTTATAGTATTCAGGTATACCTAAGGATTTATAGTATTTTCATTGAGACGTACGTAGAAAATTTACGTTATAAATTTATTTTTTTTGCTGTATTCATAGCTATCTGTCAGTCTGTCTAGTTGACTGTCTACCTGTTTGTCAAGTTGACAGATCGGCAGTTTGTCGGCCTGCCTGTCCGTTTGTCTGTCTGTGTTCTACAGGAAACGCCTGAATTGGCCTGGTCGAACCAATTTTAAATTCGTGCTTTATAAACTTGTTGTGTGTAACTTGATTTAGTCACTTTTTCGTTTAATCGGCATATTTTCGTACGGCTTGTGTCCCTCAGACGACGATATTTTGGTTGCTAAAGTAAGAGCGCCAACCCGTCATTGGTGTCACTGCGTATGAAAACGCCGTGTTGGAAAGCATTTTTCGTGAAAAGCCCATATGTTCAACATATGGACATGTGGAGTTTCCCAAATATGTGATTCAAATAGAAGCTATACATTAAAAAGTTGTATTATACAGTTACACCTAAAACTTCTATATTCTTTTCCTTTGTTTAAGTTTAAATTTTATTTTTGTGAATAATCTCAGTTAAGTCTTTTCCTTGATGTCTACTTTTAAACATGATTTACATATTTCCTATTTTGCTGCATTGTGAATGATTTTATACATAAAACTGCGTGTAAAATTTACGTTATAAATTTTTTTTACCGTTCTTCCTTACTGTCTGTATGAAAACCCTACTGACTAGTTGGTAGTCCATCTGTTTGTTTATTTGTACATCTATCCGACTGGATATCTGACTCTCTGACTGATTGTCTGTCTGTTAGATCGGTTGCCTATTTGTACGAGGCTCTAAATTACTGATTACTCTGACACACCCACGCACACACATATGACTGTCTGGCTGACCATACGCACACACGTATGACTGTCTGACCGACCACACGCACATCTGTCTGGATATCTGGCTCTCTGACTGATTGTTTGCCTGTTAGGTCGGCTGCATATTTGTTACGAGACTCTAAATTACAGAAGCCCGTACACACACGTATGACCGTCTGGCTGCCTGCCTGTCTGTCTATCTGTCTGTCTGACACATCGACAGGTTGTCTGTCTGCTTGTCTGCGCCTGTTCCGTCTGTATGTCTGTCTGTCCATCTGTCATGCTGTGCGTCCGTTCGATTGACTGCATGCATGACTGTCTGACTGTGTGTCTAACTGACTATTTATCTGTCTGTATGTCTGTCTAACTAGCTATCAGAATGTCTACCAACCCATCACTTTGTCTACCTGCTCGAATAACTGGACCCATTTCCTCATGTATCACTCCATCTATCAACCCGACTCTAAATTATGCTTACACACGTACACATCCATACACCAAAATTTGTGGAAATCGTATCTTATGCACAAGATCTATAATCACATAATAACGTTATCATTGATCTCAATCTACACACGCAAAAGGGAAAATCATATAGTATCTGTGGACAATAACTCGCACACGTGAGCTAATATATATCACACACTCACTGTTTCATTACTTTTTTCGTTAAGAAATACAAATATTCCATATATTCGCATTAATATTTCTATTATATCACCGCGGATAAGTTAGACGCCCACCAGCAGCAGTTAAGAATAATATAAGGGAACTTAATACTATTACCAATTTACTCCCCTTTTTCTAATTCTTTTTATAACCTATACACCTTTATCTCCCGCACGTAAACAGCAAATCTGGGCAGGCAATAAATTTCAAGAGAACACGTGTCCTTGTTTTTTTTTAAATGTATATCACCAGCGTTCCTTCATTATTTTTAATTAATAAATCTCAATATACTTACTATCCTTTTTATTCTTTAATATCCTATAAATATCTATCTACACGCGTAACCCACTTCCGTAAATCTAAAGAATTGAAAGGACCCATTGTAAAATAATATCACACACTTTTAATCGACTTAACATAAACATCAAACCCTCTTTACGCTTGACAGGTAATAAAGTCATCGAGCTCGACTACCCGAAGGGGCAGGTACGTCGTAAATTATTGGCCCACAAGACGGCGAGGATACAAAAGGTACCGCTGTCATTGCACCTGGCGGCACCGCGAATCTCAAACGCGTAGCGTACGTAGACTATAATTAATTAATACATTAATCTAAAATTATGTAACCCTCTTTATAACAAAGCTTGACAGGTGAAATCGATACAAAAGGAGCCGCTGACATCGCGGGGTCGGCACCGCGAATCTCAATCGCTGTAGCACACGTGGGCTATAATTAATTAGTACATTAATCGACTGTCTGACATATATTATGGGGTCGGTTCAAAGTGCGAGTATTACTACTAACGTATGTCTTTGTCTAATGAACTAGAAAAGAAAAAGTGCGACTTAGAGATTTATAAATGACTCGGAGAGACTTTGTTGTTAGTTGTTTTTTGGATTAGTGGCTCTCATGGATCTATTATAATAAGGATTCGATGTTCCGTATACTGTGACCGTATCGAACGTGAAGCCTTATATTTGTTGTTTGTTTTCTCTTGGGGGAACAGTTTACAAACTTTAAGGAAATACCTCGGGAAATACCACAGGAAATACGTAATTGAATCAAGAATGGTAGTAGAAAGAGATAAAATAGCATTGGAGTGTTGGAGCTCAGGTTGAAAAATCACACCGGTGTGTCACCCGGCGATGATATCGAACGCAGCCCAGAAGTGTTGCTGTCTGTGCTGGTTGTTTAGGAAAACGGCTGAACCTCGGTCTGAACACTCGGTTACACGTACGTCTTTGTCTAATGAACTAGAAAATAAAAGGTGCGACTTATAGATTTATAAAGGACTCGGAGCGACTTTAAATAAACACCTTTAGAAATAGCATAACCTATAAATAATAAAACCTTTTTAAATTAAATTTATTATTATTTCGCAGAAAATAAAGTATTTCAGGGCTTTTATTACTTTTAGTAAATATTGTGATGCTTCCAACGTATTTCTTGTACAAAAATATAAGGTAAAATCAGATGTGGCCGATGTTTACAAATTGTTTTTTCAGTGTCGCTTAGAATGGTTTGTTCTGGCTTCAAAGAATGTTACATCATCCCGTATCCATTCTTAATAAATTCATGGTGGCTCTGGTTGAAATAGGAGAGACTTTAAATAAGCCTTTAGAAATAATATATTTAAGAGCTTTCTCACCTAAATTTATTATTATTTAGCAGAAAATAACATATTTTACGGCTTTTATTAGTTTTACTAAGTCTTGCGAATCTTGCGATGCTTCTAATGTATTGTTTATATAAAAATATATAAGGTAAAATAAATTGTGTTTACAGTGTCGCTTAGCCTAGTTTGTTAGGCTTCAAAGAATGTTAACTCATTCCGCATCCATTCTTTATTCATCCAAGATGTAAGCAATTTTCAGTAAAAGTCATCTGTCGCAAATTAATTGATTATTTTCTACTTAAACAGCTAGGGAATAATTATTATTATTGTAGTACACAGTAAACATACTACAAATTTAACTTCTTATTAGTATTAGAATTGACTAAAGATGAAAGAATATGCTTTCAAAACATTATTTCTCGAGGAAAGTTCCCTAAAAAAAGTTTTAGAGATTTTTAAAAGTGTATTTAAAAAAAATACGAGATGGGTCCGTCGATAAATACATGTTTGCCACTGACATGTTCTCATAAATAGATTTAAATAATAGTGACCTAGAAATCCCAATCTGCAAACTGCAACTACATTGCAATTAATTTTAAGTGCATACTCTGCGAACATAAATAATATCTATTATATAAACGAACCATTTATTGCAGAGGTTGACTATAATCCATTACTTGGCGAAAATTTTATCTTTATTAAGCAATAATAAACACTTAAATAGTTGCAGTTGTGATAAGGCTTGTTTGTTGCTTGAAAGCAGTTTATGGAGCATAATTTTTAGCGGGATAGCGTGAACAATAGATAATAATTTCTTAAAAACTAATAACAAACACACGGGAAAAACATTTACATAAATCTTATCCCTCGGGGAGTTAAAGTAAGATAATAAACGGGTACAAAGTTAAATATAATACCGTAAGTGTTTTCTTACAATATTCATTGTAAACTTACGGCTAACATCCGCTCTGACCATGACGTGACAGCGTGTTCTTGGTGGGCGCTTAGTTTTTGGGGCCGTACCGTGTAAATATTGTAATATAATTATAATGACTGACTTAACATCAGTTCTCAAATTCCTACGATAATAAAGTTTTACATCTGATTGTTATATGAGATTTAATTTACAGTGGACACGAAATGGCCCATTATCGTATTTTGACCCATAATAGTTATTTATGATTAATGATATGTGTTAAAAGTACAATTTTACGGCACGAATTTGAAAGTTTGCAGAATGAGCGAAGCGAATTCTGCAATTCAAATGAGTGCCTTAAAAGTACTTTTAACACAAATATCATACAAAATTTTTTCTACAAACGCCAATAAAAAACAAAAACACAATTACAATTTTTAGAAAGTTTAACATATTGGAAACACATAGTTTTAAGTAGCATCGTAGATATAGGTAATTATAAAATTATTAAGTTGACATTTGTCAAAAAAACCAACAACCATTGTTGGCGTCGTAGTTGCCATAGTATTAGTTTTAACACTAGTGCTATAAAGTACTTTTAACACTAGTGCCATAAAGTAACATTTTTAAGGCATCTGCGGCGTGTTAAAAAATGCATTTTTAACACGTTTGTAGAAAAACATTTTTAGGGGTTTTAAAAATAAAAATAAAAATTAGTTGGAATATACAGGGTTGCTCAAAAAGGTAGATACCTATTACGGGTCAAAGTTATATTTTCTTAAATGGAAAAATGGCTAAGTTTATGTCGCACTCCCTATACCCAAACATAATAGTTTCAGAGGAGATGTCGGGATATTTGTATAAAATATGACAAGCGTATTGTATAACATTTTTACCTGTTCGAGAAAAAAGATCCGGAAAAAAGTAAAAGGGAATTCAAAGTCTTTATCCTGAAATCAATTTTGAATATACAGGGTCGTCCAAAAAGTTGTCTATTTATTTATGAAGAAGATTCCCTTTTCTTTAGTTTACTGCTATTTTAAATTAAAAGTTTAAACTATTTTTAAGTTTGTATTTTTGATTCTGTTATAAATTACAAGCTGTGTTTATAACAGTCCCTATAGCCAAACCTAATAGTTCCAGAGATATCGTGATGTCTGTATAAAATAAAATAAGCGTAGGGGAGGTGAGACACATTGATGCAAGGGGTAGAAAGATACACCGATAGAATCTGAGAACCTTGTAATAACAGAAAACTCAATATACTACTATAAGGGGGCGCTGTACGTCCTCGCTTCACTAGAAAGCCCGCCGCTCTACAGTCAAGCTTACTTAACACACGCTTTGCTGCGGTGAAGTAAATTTTTACGTACTACCAAAGACTATACAGAATATTATAGTTTCTGGTACTACGGAAAATCATTGTAATAGTGTTTATTACTTACACTCGACCAAGAATTAGACTTAAAGTAAGCGAGTCGATTTAGTAATTATTATTTTACCTATTTAAGAAAAATCTTTGGTATTTCAGATAATTATATATTTTTTATTTATCCTCGGCGGCACTTTAATTCTCGATTGCATATGATAATTTGATGCACATCAATGTGTCCCCTAGTGTATAATAGTGCCTCTACAATATTTGAATCATGATTGAATGTAATATTATGAATATCTGTATATGGTTCTGCACGCACAGTCCTAGAATAACTTTGGAACAATACGATTTTCAGAACCCGAATAAACCTTGCCTCCTCCTTAAAATTCCAAAGGAACATCTAGAACAGCGTCATTTTTTAGTTTCCCTGTTAATTTAAATAATAATCACCTTCAATAATTATTAGTTATTGAACTTCAGGAAAAAGCTACTGTGGTTTATTTTTTAGTTATTCATATAGAAAAGGCTTCGCTCGTTTTCCTGAACAATAGTTTTTGGGTTCTTTGATTTTAGGAAAAATGTCAAATCGCAACACGGGGAACTTTTTAAATAAAGCACACCCTTAAAAGTTGAAGTTATATTTGAAATCAAATCTCAACAACTATTTTTAGGGTCGCAGATTTTGCCGTGAACCATCTGTTGCACTAATTAAACTTTTTGCTGCTTTGTTTTGTCGCGCATCACTGGGCCTGAGCCCATGCATCGCCGCCTTACCGCGCTGCAAAGACTCGCCGAGCTATGTTTTTCGAATAATTCCTCGTAATCAAAAAAAAAGTCCTCTCTGGAAAATAGCTTTTTTCTACAACCGAGCGAAAAGTACAAATTTGCGCTTTCAAAAGAAAGCGCAAAGTTGGACATTTTCGAGGAACAAGCGTTTGTTTTACTTTGTCGCTCGCCGAGCGACAAAGTTACTTTGTCGCTCGCTTAGTTACCATGGACACCTTAATAATAATAAAGAAACGTCCAGCGTATCTGCGACTTTTGACACAACATATAAACTGTCAAATTTGATATCAATAATTATTAATTACATTACAAAACAGTTTTATAAAAACACCGGTTGTAGAAAAAATCATGTGTGTAATTCGAGCGCAAAGTGACATTGCCGCTCTCGCGAGATAGCCGCGCTCCGCTACGCGTCGCGCGTCTAACTTCTCGCTCAGAGCGGCAATATATCACTTTGCGCTCTTAATACACAAATAGCTATTTCGATGTAAAAATTCCTGATCTTTCGATCCAGCGTATTAAAACAACATAAAAATGGCGTTTTTCGAGATATAGCACGTTTAGAGTTTTATGAGGTTAAGGAGGAATTTTCAAAAACATATTATACCATCGTAAAGCTGAGGAAAAATACATCGAAAATTATATTTCAGATATTTTTTTAATGGCGTTTTCATTGCGAGAGCACGAGTTTAAAATTGCATGATTTCAGGCTTGCGCGTCGCACTGGGACATCTAAGGCGATTCGCCCCAAATATCGTTTTGCAATATTTTTAATTTTAAAAATGATGTCTTCAATAATTGGCTTCTAAAACAAGAATTTTTTTAGTTTATATTATAGAAAAAAGACTGTTTCTAATTTGATATTTGGTTGATTGATATCTGAAAATAAGTTTCAACGATTTTCAGTCTTTTATTAAACATTTAACTACAAATCCCGTTCTGTTCAAATTTAATATGCCCCATCTAGTGTATCAAAGTGTCTGGTGCATGGGGCAGAATCATGCATTTTTCATTTTATAGAAAAGTACCGATACATCTTTTTTCGTTTATATGAATGTAATTTCTTAATGCATGTCTAAAACTATCTTAAATTTTAAATCATCAGCAAAATATGATAGTAATAATTACTAATAGATTATTAGCAATTATTATTAATAATTTTATTATTAGATATCCTATATTTTTACATGATATCCCAAAGTTCATAGTTCTGCCCCAAATTGCCATATTATTCCACAAAAGTATACCTGTTAGTAGTAACATAAAGTAAAAGGGAATTCAAATTATTTTTCCTAAAAAATTTCGAATATACAGGGTAGGGGTCAATCTCGACTGGTTTTCTTAATCCCGGGATTTTCGAGATTTTGTTGTCCAATCCCAGGACCCGGGATTAGTCCCGAAAAAAATTTAAAGAGATTCAAATATTAAAATTTTTATTTATTAAGTTTAAACATACAAATATACTAAAATGCACCTAAACGATTCTAAATTCAAAAAATATATGTATATATTTATACTTATTTAAAAAAAATACCGCAAAAATATTAGGGCGTCCAATGTTTCGTCTTTCAGAACGCATTTTATTGTGCAGAAAACTCCTGCGAATGAGAAACATCTCTATGCTTGTGGACTGAATGGTTAGTAGGAATTCAAAGGTTTTTTGAAGATTACGTCCACGACTGCCATCATCTGCAAATAAATCAGTTTGTTGAGAAAGGATTGCAGACACCGGGTCTTACTACTGGTTTGCTTTTGTAATGACTGAACATTTTAGTAATGCTTTTTGTACTTTGACGTTGAATGGTTGATTCTCTTCTGCTCTCAGAATTTCTGCAATGAAAATGTCATCTTCGTCGCTGATTTCTGCTTCACTTTCGTTGGTTGTGTCTAGCCTGATTAAAAGTATTTCCAATTTAGATTTAATGAGGGAAATATTTAATGTTTTGAAGCAGTCATCTTGTTCAGAGTTTAAAATGTCGGGATTTTTGAGATAACAGAGAATATAAGAATAAATGGTTCTGCGTTGCTTAATCCTTGTTCTCAATGATTCTTGTAGTTCCGTAGTGAGTGGTGTTTTAATTCTGGAAGATTCCTTCAACATGAACTTTCAACCCGCATCTGCTTTACATAATAAATCCATATCGCGACGGTAGAGGGTTTCAACTGCAGTTTTTATTGGTTGGAGAACTTTTACAACACCTTTAAGAACCTCATTTTCTGAATCCAAAATTGGTATTATGTTTAGATTACTAAGATCTTTTTTATAAAATTGTGTAAAACGGTCGAGAATGTCAAGTAAGCTGCTCCATCTCGTTTTGCAATGCAATATATAACTTTTAGCTCTTTCTCATGATTATTTTTGATATACTTTTATAGTATATTAATTTTAGTTGGCGATTTTCTAAATGTTCCAAATATTTGTCTAACTCTAGACACCAATACACAGAGGTCATGATTATTGGTAATGATTACTTCCAAAAAGTCACTTTTTGCAAAACTTCCACCTTAGTCCATACCTTCAGTGTCTTCCATGTCGCTGTCGGTGTCGCTAAAGAATATTTCGAGACTAATCCCGAAAATATCAATCGATCCCGGGATTTTCGAGACCGTTTTATACTCCGAGATCCTGGCATCGCGGGATTGACACCCCTAATACTATTTAATAATATCTATTTATTTTATATTTTAAAACCTTTCAAAAATAGCTTTAAGATATTATGACAAATAAAAATTTAAAAATTGGTTAAACCTTTACAAACGGTAATAAACTAAACAGGGCTGTTCTTACACAAGAAATATATATTTTTGCAGCCATAACTTTTGGGCGACCCTGTATATTCCAAAATTTGAAATCCCTTTTTTTCGAAACTTTTTCTCTAACAGGTACTTTTTGTGGAATAATACGCCTGTTTAAGTTTATACAATCATCGCAATATTATCTGAAACTAGGTATTACCAATGATAATATGTACACCTAGATGTTTCACTGGGACGATTTTATGGGATACCTTTTGCTATTGGTCAGTTTAAATGGTCTTCTCCTATGACATAAAACGCCGCGCTTCGAATACATCGAGTCTCATTCCATTCTATATTTTAAAAAGAGAGAGAAATAATGTCGTAACACTTTTACCCCGTCACGACATTAGACCCGAGAGGTGGCGGCCTCACAGTATTTTAATATTGCAATCCGAGTGAAATATGAAATCTTCTATCGGTTTGGCTAGCACAAATTACGAATTGGCTAGCCGACCTTCAAGCTTCAGTCCGAGAAGACCAACGAGAAGCGACAATATCCGCAAATCCTTTGTTCTTTCGTGTTCACGAATATTTACGAATATTTAACGATAATCAGGTCCGGTACACTGAGGAAAATGCTGCGACCGCGTAAAAATTGCTTGTACACTGAGAAACTAAATATATTTTATACGAAATTGTAAGAAATTAATCTGATTTAAAGTTTAATGTATATTCCTTGCACACTTTGATCTAAATGTTATTATACAGGGTGCTGATATAGTCTGAAATAATGAAAATATCTGGATAACGATTCACTTTCGGATAAAATGCTCAAACCTCTAAATTGTATCGTTTTTTTCTGGCGCTCTTTTAGTAAATGGGTCTTTTCATATTGATTTGACAAATATTAGACTGTGTATAATTTTCTGTCTCGGATTTTAAACATTTTTACGTTTAGGGCATATAGAAGAAATTTTGCGCCTGTCTGTCAGTCGGTCTATCTGTAGACAAATCCTTGGAAGGCGCTCAGCTCAAGAACTGTTGGATCGATTTTAATAAAATTTGGTAGAAAGATTAGTACTGCCGAGTAGATGGTCCTGTTTTAAAATTAATAATTTTTTCTTTCCAATTGGATTCTAAACTTATAAAAATTTTAAAGAAACAGAATAAATTAAAGTACTACCTAAGATAGGTACTACCTGGGTCTAAATCGGAAAAAAACCATAATTTGTAATAAACAAGAAGGAAGAAGGCACTATAATAATAAAAATATGCATGGGGAGAAAATTTCAATAATATTTAATAATAGAATAAACCCCTTATTTTTTTTGTTTACACCTTTCTGGATATTTCAGCTACTTTTTTATAACAATTTAAATTATAGTCAGCTATAGCAAAGCCTAAGATTTTACAAAATATTAAATATAATGATTTTTTCATCCCAACTGAATCCCAAACTTATACACATTTTAAAGAAAAACAACAAATTGAAATTAAATATTTAATGTAATTGCCTAAAATAGGTACTACCGGGGTCTAAATAAAATACAATTGTACCTTATTTTATACCTAAACAACCATAATCTGTAGTGAAGAAAAGAAGACAGTATAATAATAAAAATATCCGTTAGGAAACATCCCAATAATATTTAACAATAGAAAATAACAAACTTAAGTAAATAAGCTATAATAAACAATTACTCTAGGGATAATTAAATGCATATTGTGTTTACTAGAGAATAGAGACACAAGAATACTTAACTAAGTAAGCTAGCGATCCATCAGTAAAGGGACCAGATCTTGTGGCTGCCAAAGAACATCTCTTTAATTTTTAGTACTGTTTCAAATTTTTAATTTCAACTATAATACACTTTAATGCGGGACGGAATCCGGCCAACCAGGACATTTTTGGGACGTTGTAAATGCGGGAATGCTTGTCTGAAAACTGACCGTCCCGCAAAATCTGGAACGCATGGTCACGTTACCCATCACCCAAACTTGTACTTTTTTAATTTAATATGATTAGATTTTTAAAACAAGTTTGGGTAAAATGATGTTTAAAAAAAATTAGAACGATGTGGATTTTAAAGTAGGTTGTCTGAAAGTCTAATTAATTAACCCTAAGTTTGCAATTTTCTGTGAGGCATGATTCGTTCTATGTCCAAAACGCTACAAGATTTTAAATTTTAAAAAAGACATTGGACCTAAATCCTATAGGTACCAAAAATTAGTTAAAATAAAATTTAAAACAATCTTGTAAACAGCTACGCTTTACCCTGGGGTGCTAAGTCTAAACCCGCCTTTTTCGGTCCCATAAAATGGAAATGTATTTTTTCTACGAATGTTAATAAAAACCTTTATTGTATGTTCAATAGTAATTTCGGAACATGGTGCATTGTGTTTTTCACATTTTCATTGTGCTTCAATCACCATGGTGATTGAACTACAAAGTTCCCATTGTGCACGGGTATTTTTTACAAAGGTGGCGTTGGCCGGTGCCGCGTAAAAATCTTTATAATTTCATTGACATTTTTTGACATCTTAAAAAGAAAAATATTACTAATCCCATTTTATTAACAGTAACATTCGTAGAAAAAGTATAGTGTAAAACTCGCATGGAATGACCATTTCCTACTCGTATGATTTGCAGCACTCGCCTGCGGCATCGTGCTGCAAACGTCATACTCGTAGGAAATGCATGTCATTCCATGCTCGTTGTACAATATACTATTATCAATACTTATGTTCCTTTTTTTTGTCATTATCAATGGACATAAATCTGGTGTCAGTGTTGTTTAGATAGTATAATGAGTGTTAAAAATTCTACTACTTAAGCATTCTAGAGAAGGAAAAATTGTTCCTGCTTTGGACTAGAAAAAGTGAGTTTGTCCTTTTAAATGCTAAAATGTTAGAAAAAATAACATTGGGCCTGGTAATTTTAATTTAAAATCTGTTTTTGGCCCTAGCAATTATTCTGTTTTCCACAAAAAACGCAAACTTAGGATATGAAGCTATGCCTATATTTTAACAATTACTTAAGAGCAACTATTTCAGAAAGCTTATTTAACTATAAAATATATTCCTCACAGGATTTTTTGTCTCAGACAGTTGTACCCGAGATAAGATTTTACCAAAAAGTGCCTTTTTGGGGGAAAGTAATTTGGTACATGTTATTTTTAAAAAAATGCAAATTTGGTTAATGGAAATATAGTAAACATTTACCTTACTTCTTTAGAAAAGCTTCTGCAACTACAAAAGACATAGATATAGCACAATTTCCTTAACTATGTTTTTCCCAGATAATTGTAGTGAAAATTAACTTTCTGGGGGCTAAAATAATCTCATTTACCAAGAAAATTACAAACTTGGATCATGGGGCTATGGTAAACAATTACTGTAAGTACTGCTTTTATATATTTTAAGAAAAAAAATAAGAAATTTAACATTTCAAAATACGTAAACACTATTTATATTGAAAAGGTGTATATGTACTTACGGTTCAAGATCCTTGGGGAATGTAAACATACTTATTTTTTGTCCCCCTTGGGTCCTTCATCCGCGAAAGGCACAACAATTTCCAGGCATATTTTTGCACGACACAAGATAGAAAACTAAACAGTTAAAAACTTTAATAACACAGACAACAGCACTGTCAACATAAGTTAGACATCGACTCCCGGACTAGTGTTGTAAATATCCGTATTCATTAGATATCCGAATCATACGGAATCGGAATCAGCTAATATCCGTATCCATTATCCGAATTCGAATCCATTTCTTGACCCGCGCGAAAGCGGTTACAGATCATGTATACGTATGCATGCAACAGACTAAAACATTTTCTATCCGGATACACGGCTAGGTAGGTCGATGCGGTATCGGTATCATACCAGTCGAAGTCGAAGTTTAGGGATAAGAAGGCACCGCGTCGCGCCGTTCTCGTTTGAATTCGGTTCGGGTGAGGCGGGACTAGTTTAACCAATGGGTCTCATCTCATATGATACCCGTTACCCCGATAACTATGCCATCTTTTTTTAGGAAATGTCATTAGAAAGAGAAAGCACAATATCAAATATGCCAAATCGCAGACCGTGTTGTTCGCTTACACTCGATTCCGATTCCGTTTTCTCTTTGCACTTTGCATTAGTAACCACACGATGCGAATTTATTTTGATTCCGAATCCGTATTCAAGTTCTCGGCCGGTTCCGGATAATCCGGATTCTTTTAATATTCGGATCCAACGGATTTTTGGATACGTATCCTTACATCACTATCCCGGACTACCCGATCCGGTCGAAGCTTTGCCAGTAATTAGGTTTTACCCCCACTACTTTTTTTTTGGCGGGAAGCCGATTGTCGCTTCTCGTTGATCGGTCTTCTCGGCTTCAGTGGCGGGCGGCTGAGTCGAGTTGTTGCGTTCGGCAGCAGCAGGAACGGATGTAGAATTTCGTCTACCATCTCGAGCTACACAAAAGTACAGAACAAAAAAAAAACGGGCAATCTCAAGTGCGACATTACTTCTTTATTGTTTAGGGTTCTAAGAAATGTACACTATTTCATAATGGACGAAATATCTAAACCTGTTCTTGCGAAAACAGAACGGTTTTTTATGCTAACTTACCAATCTTGCAGCATTTTTTAAATTTACTTACACGTTCTGTCCATTTGGACTAATATACGAAAATTTTTCGGAAACACATTTTTTTTAAAATATGTTTTCTCGAAAACAGAACTTTTTCAATAATACAGATATTGAAAAACTAGGGATGTTTTAAAATTTTGTTTTTCTGAAACCAACTTCGATTTTTTTTAACCACCTTTTGAAACTAAATTTTTTCAAGAAAACGTGAGCAAGAACATTTTTTAAACACTGTTTCCAAAAAGACTTCGAATATTCATATTAAAAAAACAACACTTTTTTGAAAGTAATTTATTACAGAGTAAAAATAAACAGCTAGAAGGGTAGGTCATCTTAGCTTACACGCGACTAGACAAATTGTTTGATTAATATGAAAATGTAAATATTGTAGCATTTTTTTTTAAATTATGCATGATACATTTTTACAAAGAACATCTTATTCCATTTGTTTGGATAGTATTAATTTTTTCAAACAACGACTTTTTGAAATAAAGTAATTTTCGATAAAGTAACGTACCAAATGTAAGGAAACCTGATCAAACCCAAAAAAGGTTCGTTTGGGTGTGTTCAGTATCTTTTTTTCGTTTTTTTTCCTTTAAGATTTTTCAAGCTACTAGAGTGCTTAATTTAATTTTCTAAATACTGTTTTCGAAAAAGGTACCGGTTTTAAAAATTATTTGTTAGGAAACATTTTTTAAAAAAAGGACTTTCGAAATACGGGATTTTGGAAAAAAAAAGAAAATATTTCATAAATCCTTTTTCTAAAAAGCATCTTTGAAAAGCGGTCAAGACATTTTTCAAAAAATTTAGGTTCGAAATATGTTTTCGAGAAAATATTTTTGAAAAATTTCGTCAATCCATTTTCGAAAAAGCTGTTTTTAAAAAAAAATTGGGTTAAATTCGTTTCGTTTAGAATCCAAAACGATCCGGCGCAAATTTTGATAAGATCGCAGTAAGATGGGTAGGGAATGTTTTCAGAAACAATCTAAGAGCATGTAAATCAAAAATGCCAAAAAGGCTTGCATTTTTTATATTACACATTAGTATTGATCTATTATTCATATTTTTTTTGGCATAATTCATTTCAAAGACCTTACATAGACGGCAAAATATTTGTTTTTGATTAAATTTTTTTTGTGGAATATGTAGAAATGGTTAATGTTTATGTTACAGTATTTATTCTTATAAAATTCGCTATTGAAATCCTTTTCCTACAAGGCCCTGGGGGGGGGGGGGGGCTAAATCCGCCACTGGGCAGCAGGTGCAAAAAATAAGTATTTTTGAAAATTCGGTTTACAAAAACTGAATTTAGTTAGTATATGACTTTAACTGTATACGCAGTAAGTAGAAAGTTAAAGGACTATAAATTATTTGAAATAAACAAAAAATTCGTCTTTTTAACACGCTTTTATTAGCTTGACTTGTAACATTGTAATAGAATCTTTTAACTCACTTGGAATTGTCGTATCGATTTCAAACTTTGAAAACGTATGCAATTCCGGTGAAAGTACAATATGTTTTTTTTATTAAAAATAATGTACAGCATGTCTTCGAAATGGAAAAATTTTTATTATTGATTTTACGAAAAAAAATGTCTCTTTGTAAAAAGTTCTGCATCGTGAGGAAAAAGCATTGCCATTACAAAATTTGATCTGGTACATACAGGGTCAAAATATAAAAGTCCTGGGAAACTGCCCACTGCAAATGTACCTACTAGAGTTAATTTTTTATGTTAGTGAATTAGGTTTAGAACATGCAGGAGGCTCCAAAAATAAAATTAATTTTTTAATATCGCCTTTGCAAAAACAGTATATCTTCATAAAAAGTTCTACATTATGAAAAAAGAACATGGTTATCAAAAAATTTTATCTATAGAAAACCAAGAAAGGCACTCCTACCGGAAGGGTACGGGTACCCCAACTATCCTTGACCCTAACTGCAAACAGGTTTTATTTTTCATTAGTGCAGCAATAGTGGCAAACAGGTCGACATGTACATATTTTTAGAAAAGTTAGACATGTTTGTTTTTAGGTAAGCGTTTGCAAGAAGAAATGTGTTATATGGCATTATACAGATTATCAAAAGAAATATACAGTGTGTAAAACGCATGCCTTATTACTAAATTTCGCCACTTGTGGTCTGTTACCAGACGCGTCGATACCGAAAATTAAGTATGTACGTATACGGTATTTGAAACATACTTTGTCATGGTCGTTGCCCTGATGATGTCGTAGATCGTAGAGTCAAAATCAATCGTGTAAAGTACAATGACGTTGGTGCCGGCGGAGAGATTGTTGCGACGCCGTCTCATCCTTGTGTGACATCATTAAAAACCATTGGCTAACTGAAAGTTTTCCGTCCGCCGGCACCAACGTCATTGTACTTTACACGATTGATTTTGAATCTAATAATATTTAATTTTTTTCGCGCCCTAAGATCCTGAAATGTAGGATAAGAAAAGTGTGTAACTTTTATTTAGTTCACATTTCTTTACCTGTTAGATCTAAAGGTTAACTTTTCACTTGCACCAAGTATATTTATTAAACAGATTGTCACATTTGACTATATTGTATCCAATTTTATGTAAGAATGATGACAGAAAAAACAATTGAACAAGAATTCACCCTATATGTCAGTTCCATGGATAGTTTACACCAGAACATATTGTAGTGATCACAATATTCATTTTTTCTTTCCTGATAATCACGGAAGAATCAGATTTTTTTCTGTCCGTGTTGGCGAAAGTGCATTAGACAAAGACAAATAAAAAAATAATTTGTTCAAATTTTTATCGTGCCTTCTTTGCTTGTTGCTTGTGGAAGTATTGCTGGTTATATACTTCGAAAGATTAGTCATCGCAAATTTTTTTTTTCCTAATTAAATTCCCAACGGAATCCGATTTCTTTCTATCCTTGTTAGCAAAAGGGGCATTAGTAAAAGACAAATAAAAACGATGTTGTTGCTAATAAAAAAGAATAATCAAACATTTTATCACAGTCGGCTTTGTTTGTGCAGGTATTTCTGGTTGTCTACTGTGAAATTTTAATCGGAATCAACATAAAAAATAAATTTCGAACCTGACAAAATACTTATGTAAGTTTTAAGATTTTATAGCAAAAGACCTTTGTTTTTACTGAACACAAACAGCATTTGCAAAAATCTCGTTTTTATTAAGCAAAAACAGTGTCAGCATAGCCACATTAACCTTCTTATTTTATACTAATTAAAATTGTTTCCTACTACTCCCTCTAAGCAATAATTTGCAATAAAAGGATCGGGGGAAAAGTTTTTAAATAAACAAAGAAAAAATAGCAAAAATGAGTAAATATTTTTATTAAGATAAACAATTTATAATAAGGTTAAAAAATATTCCCTATTCTCCGATATATGTATAATGAAAATGTATCTATAATACAGCCTACCTGCGAACAGTGACGTTTGCGTAAGTTAAACACGCGATAAAAATTGTTTAATCGAATATTCCAAGTAATGTCACAATTTTTAACTGTAAATGTTGAGTCTTAGTTCCAGAAGGATAGATACACTGCGTAATGGCACTGTGACTTCAGCTTTAAACTGAAACCAAACGTTTCTATGGCGCAATTTTCACTACTTTCTCAATGACTAAAGAAATCTTCTGTAATGCCCACTATTCTCAACTTTAGATCGGGTCGGCGTTCCTGTTACTCATTCCCATAACGCCCGGTCCAAGTAATGTAAAGGACGACAAATATGGACCTTGCGTAATATTCCAATAATTGATATAGTCAGTCTCAGATTCATAGAACACAGGAATTTAAGCTGCTAATACTTTATATGAACTTTTTAAGTATATTTTTACACTGCAAAAAGAACTTATATTATGGGACAGACTTCAAATAATATGTCATGTTTATCTTTCTCATAACCTAACTTTCAACCAGCTGTAATAATTTTACGAGTATGAGAGACAAAGAAGACCAGAGAGGAAAATGAGAGAGAAAGAACATGAGAGAGACATAATTGATTTCTCCGTTGTAAAATGGATTTCTGTCATCATTCTCAAAATAAACTGGATACGGTATAGTTGACAAAATATAATATTAATTTCATTTCATTTGTCTTTTCCATCAGTTACCTGAGTCTGACCCAGGTTTTTGCGTCATGTAATATTAAAATCCGGTCTCTAATGTTAAATACGTAGTTGTAGCTTTACTATTGGTGGTATATTCTGGTGATGGGTTTGAATGTAGGCTCCAAAGTACATCCCCTGAAATTTCGTACGCTCGGTTTGCTCGTGGTACGCATTTTGGTCTACTGCGCACATGTAAAAGGAAGTAGAAAACAAAAGTTGCGAAAAAAAGTTACCCACAAAAACAAAACAAAAATCTGCGCGCGCACATGTATTGAGCTGGTACTGCCTGGCACTATAGCTCGACTACCAGTTGTCGATTTATGCTCCGCCCGGACGGTAAAATTGTGTGCCATTTTGACATTTTTAATGTATATGTTGCTAGACTGCTCCATAGAAAAATTACGGCACGCCATACGGAACCCTCCATTAACGAGTCGAACTCGCACTTGGCCGTTTTTCCTTATTTCACAATCACGGCAACGCCCAGGAATTAAATTCTTTTTGTCAAATACCGTATAAGTACGTACTTAATTTTCGGCATCGACGCCTCTGCTAACAGACCCAGCTGGCCAAATCTACTCATTACTTTACAGACAGGACTTAAAATATTCCGTTGATACTATCTATATTTTTAAACATTTTACAGGTATTTCTATTACGAAAACAGAAATTACTGAATTAAAGCATAAATTAGAAAAAAATATAATATATTGTTATTAAATATTATAGTTATAGCATGTGAATGCATCATATTATGTACACAACATATACATGCATAGAGATATACCTACCACCACTCATTTTTTTTCTAATGTCAAAACGTTAAAAGAAACACTTCAACCCTGCACAACAAAAAATCACTTGCAGATCACGCAAATCTTTTAGCGAGAAATAAAATGACAAGACACGCAGTCAACCAGTGCAAGTGCAGCTGTAAACAAGTACAGCACCGCTAAAACTTACTTAACTTAAAAATTTTGAAAAGTATATGTACTTATTTTGTGTTTTAATTAATACGTATTAATAAAAAATTTAGGTATTTAGTAAAAAAGATTATTCTTTGTTTGGAACCGAGGAGGTTAAGGCAGAAAGCAGTTAATGCACTGCACAATTCGCATTAAATATACTATAACAGTGACATTAGAGAAGCTCTGCAAGTCAACTTGCAGATGCAAGTATTTTAGGACATTGCTTATTTAGCTCATTCAGAATTACTATGGTAACATCTAACCTTCTGGTATCTGCAAGTTGACTTGCAGGGTTTCTGTAATCGCACCAAGTCAATTTCTTGTTCGATTCGATTCTCACAGTCGCTGATTTATGAACCCATAGAACTTCTTGGGTTAACCCGCCACTGGTGGCGTGTTAACACCATCTATTAAAAATCGTTCACACTACTAGGCTGCTGGCGCCTTCTATCAGTGTTCGCAGTTACTTGCTACAAATCTATTTAGCGAGTGTCGTTATATCGCCATCTACCAGTCATCATACAAACCTAAAAACCGCTTCCGCGCCATCTGCTATAGATCACACAAAGTTCATTTATTAAGGGGTCTACGACGTTGTCCTTTGTATAATTTATCTAGGTGTACATATATCATTGGTATTACTAGGTATTAGATTTGTGTATAGGGAGTATTACATAAACTTAGCATATACTTTTAAGCAAAATAAGAAATTAAAGCAAAAATTGCCTACTTTTTGCCCATTTGAGAAAATCTAACCTTGATCCGTCACAACTTTTTGAACAACCCTATGTATTTCAGATAAATTTTAAATTATAGATTTTTGAAAGCCCTGTTTTTAAAATAATCAGCGGGTCCACGACATCTTGCACGCAGTGTGTAGTATTATATAATACATTATCACACCAAGCATTAACGGTTTGTTCTGTTCTCTATTGGTCTTAAAAATTGTCTTATATTACATAATATATAGAAAACATAACGACGGTCCCGTGTCCCTACCTAATGGCAGGCTCTTAAACAATGCCGTAATATTATTTAAAACTAGCTTTAGCTCCACTGAAAAAAAAATGGGTATCAAACTAATAAAATGTTACTAAAAAACAACAAAGTGGTTTCAAAGTAGCAATTATTCGATAAATTAGGACATTATTTATCTGCGTCTCTGACTTTAAACTTACCGCTGAACATTAATTTCAATGTGAAACGGTAGCTGCCACTGTCTCCTTACAATTTCTGGAATGCCAGTTAATTGTAAAGTATGTGTCTGGGGATAAGTAACAGTTTTGGTTTTAATAGATGTATTTTTTTGAATAATTGTTTAAATATTATAAAAATATTTTAAATTTACTTAAATACAAATTTCGCGACATCTCTGAAACTACTAGTTTGGGTATAGGAAGTGTGACAAACTTAGCCTATAATTTAAAACGAAATCAGGAATGATAGCCAAAAATACGGTACCTATTATTCCATTTAAGAAAATATAACTTTGATCCGTAATAGGTACCGTTTGACCCATTATCGTATTTTGACCCTTATCTGAAATATTTTAGTTCGTTTTGAAAATAATCAGCACATCTGAAACTTTTTACAAAGTGCAAAGTATGTAGATAGTTTTAAATTGTAAATCTCTATTAAATGAAGAACTTTGAATGTATTTAGTTCTTTTTTCATTTATGGAACCACCATCATTATTTTACCTAAAACATTTTACCACTAATATGTTCATTCGGAGGTTAATAATTTAACGTTATCTTTTTAAAACTACTGCAATAATCAAGGGTTTCCATCCTTTAGCCATTTCCCGGCTTAGTCAAGTTTAGGATGCAAATTGGACAAGAGGCACGGATGAAACTGACTTTAAAATTATTCTCGTAGTAACAATAAGACAGAATCTTGTCGAGTGTTTCTACCTTAAAACATAATATGTCTGACGATTTATGTAATAAATATGTATATATGGAAATTAAACCATTATGAAACATAATTTATTAAATCATAGCAGCACTATACAGGGTATTTTAGCAATCGGAAATTATAGCCTATATTCTTCGTTTTTCAGATATTTTACTACTGACTTTTGACAACGGGATTATATTCCTCAGTTCCTTTAAATGCTTTTTTTGTCTTCGGCCACTGTTTCGTATCTTGTATCATTTAAAAATTATTTAGTACAGTATCTGTTGATGCATACCCTTTCAACATAAGACTTTCTATCTTTAAACTGGAACATGTACCAAAGAGTCTTTAGTGAACAGAGACAGAGACCGAATACATCTTGGGCAAAATCCTTTCTTTCCAAACATCAACGATTACCAAAACAATCAATTAACGAAAGTGATTGGCCGGCAAATGAAAATTAACGCTGGCCGCCTTTTTAACAGGTAATTTTATGCTACGCTTGAATTGATCGCTCGGCACCTAAGAACTTGAAGCTGAGCAGGGCCGCAGCCAGGAATACGCTCGGGGGGGGGGGGGGGGGGGGTTGATAACAGAAAGACAAAAATGTGACCCCCCTTTGCAGAAGCATTTTCAGTCACATAGTTATAGGCACTTTTTACTTAGTTGCAGCTGCAGAATTTATTTTTAACTTCTGCAAGCAAAAAATTATACTTGGGTCGATGTAGGATTCAATGTGTTTATCTCAGTTAACGCTTATGATCCGATATTTATAAAGTTGAATGCGAAAATTTTTTCCGTGAAATCGGTAAGTCTCAAAAAGTTCGCTCAGGTTAACACAATAATGTAGTATCGTTTATTTGCCCTACCCTTTCTCGTTGCCCGAAGTATGTTCTTTGTATTTTTCTAATATTAGAAATATTAAGTTTTTGGTGACATGATTAAAAACTACTGTTTAATATACATATGTACTTTTGCTAATAACTATTTTCTTTCCTGTTTTAGGTAAGTTCACTGAAAAAAACTTTTTTGAATCTTGAGCACGGGATAAATTTCTAGTATGGGTAAGTCTATTATAATGATATTTAGGATTTTGGTTTTTCCACTCACTTAATCGTGTGAAATACCAACAATAAAAATAACGAGCATCAGTAAGAAATGCCTTGCAATTTCGTATTTACTTTTAGTATTTTTATTCTAGGATAGCTTTTATTCTAGGATCACGTTTCTTGCACCAATAAAAGTGTAAACTAGCATTTTTTTCTATTCCTATTCCATTAGTTTAATAAACCAAAAATAGACTTAAACTTCATATATATTTAGAAACATTTAATTTATGTAATTGTACTGTTACTGGAGTTGATATTTGCCATAATTAAGAATAATTACCTACATAAATACAATGCTTTGGTGCACTAACTAAGCAAGTGCAGTGCGAAAACTGTCCAAGCTCGAATTCCAACACAACCCAGGATCAGTTGCGTTACACAGGCAAAACGTATATTTTTGCAAAAATAATACATAATTAATTATTTGACAATGTTTTTCCAAAAACAAATGAATTGTAGTAAACATGTGGACCCATAAACGTCACGGGGTAGCAGGTAAATGATTATTTATTATATCAGAGAAAATTGGCCATGGTTGCGCGTTTGTAATGATAAAAAACTGTACTTTTAAAGTAAATCATTTTACTGGCCTTGCAACTCTTTAGCCAAGCTTACACATTAAATTTGAAACACAAAAATATTAATAAATTTACAAAAATGCAGATAATAATAGATTAAACAATAAAATAGTACATAGTAAATACGTAATAAAAATTGGAAAAGGAATTTAACGTCTGTCAAAGTACAGCAATGAAAGCCGCGTCGTCGGCGGCATTTGTAACGGTGCAAGTACTGAGAAAAGCTCGTAGCGGGTTTAAAAGTATTACACTATTGTTAAATTCGTTTGGTGTGTCGTGAGGTAAAGTTCCCCTGCAGGATGCCATTTAGTTCGTTCATAGACTGACTGTAGTGTATGTTTAAATTTGTAAAAAAGTAAATAAAGCATTAAAATGAGTGCAAAACAAAAAGCTGAAATTAGAATGGTTAATACCTCATTCTGATCTTTTATTTCAAAGTGATACTGAGTAAAGAACGGATTTTTCCCATTAGCAAATAACTTTAAGTAAACATCTAGACCAAGAGTCGGCAACTAATTTCTAGTAGAGTCCAGATACTTTGAAAAATTGTATCGAGGTCCACCACAGTTCCCTGAAAATTAGGTCACTATACCTGTTGGCAATCTCTTAATTATTAGTACCTACTTGTGGGACCAAAAGGCTGATCTGATACAATAGCTAAGGAAAAAAGGGGTGTGTCTTGCACAGCTACAAGGTTGTCTACAGATTTTGGCATGAGGGCCAATAAATAATAAATGCCTAATTGACATTCCCATAAAATTATCTTTATTACTCTGAAGTGAAGTTTATTGCATATAAATTTAATTAGTTTTTGAGATATAAAATAGAGATAGCACTTATTTTTGTGATCAGGTTCAGTTTAAACAAGTTAGTGGTGTGCTGAAATTATTTTGTTCCATATTATCTGTGACCACTTACAATAGCCGCAATGAGTACAAGTAAAAAACTTAAGTTGGAGTGGGGAACAAGGTGTTTGGTGTACAGTGTGTATCTCTGAATTTATTTGTACACAACGAAATCACATCGAGCGACATGTCAAAGGTCCAAAGCATTTAGAGAAGATGCAATCTCATCCGGGGCCATCAGTATCTAGAGAACCTGATGTAATACACGCAGAGTTTTGCATGGATTTGTGTGAAGCCTTTGTTGCAGCTGACATTCCTCTCCATAAAATAAATAATCCAGTACCAGACGAATCTACTCTTCGTAAAATTTATGTGGATAAGGTATGCTCAAAAACTATTGACAAAATACGTCACAATATTGAAGGAAAAAAGTTGTGGTTTAGCATCGATCATCGACATCAAGGGCCGATATGTCGCTAATATTATAGTTGGGCCTTTAAATCCTATAGAAGGGAAAAGCTATGTAGTCAACAGTAAATTTATTGCTAAAACCAATAGTGAGACAATAATTTAAGCTGCAGTAGAAAGTATCAGGTCGCTCTTTCCAGATACGAATATTTTACTGAAAACGTTGTTTTGCTGCTTTCGGATGGTGTGGCATATATGCAGTGGCGTGCCGCCGAGGGGGCTAGGGGGGCACGAGCCCCTCCCGCCCTCATCGTAACGGCGCCCTCGCGCCCCCGGAGATTCACTGATGCCTACTAGGACCACATACTCCCTAATAAAAGGACAGTAATTTACAGCGCCCCCTGGAGATTCACTGCCTACTATGACCACATTAGGCGCCCCCAAATCATTCTGCCCCCTCCGCTCTAAAGGCACGGCACGCCACTGCATATATGCTAAAAGCAGGAAGACAGTTAAAAGAACATTTTCCAAATTTGATTCACTTTACATGTCTAGCTCATGCCTTGCATAGAATATGTGAACTGATACGTGATTTCTATCCAGTTATTGATACTTTGGTTAGTGAGGTAAAAAAAGTTCTTCTTAAATCACCAGAGAGAATAAATAAATTTAAAGAAATGTGTCCTAATGTCCCATTGCCCCCACAATCTGTTATTACAAGGTGGGGAACATGGTTATCAGCCGTACCATACAAATTAGGACTTAGTTAAAAATGTTATTGACAGTCTAAAACATGATATTTTGAGTGTAACAAGCAGTAAAGAAGTTATAAGTGCACTGACGCTTAAAAATGATTTAAAGTTTATTTCTGAAAATTTTGGATATCTTCCAGGTGTACGTGAACAGTTGGAGACACAAAACCTTCCCCTTTTCAGTTCTTTTAATTTATTTCAGGCATAGATTAGCTCTAAGCATGTCCTACCGACATTGGTGAAAAATTAAAAGTGTGTATATACGAGTAGTATAGTAGTATACAAATATTGAAAACTAAAAATACTGACTTGTGTAATCATTTCCGTTTCGTTCCTGTTACAAGGTGTGATGTTGAAAGAAGCTTTTCTAGACTTAGAGATATTCTTAATTATAAACGAACGCGTTTTACTGAAGCGAACTTCGAAAAAATGTTAATTATATCATGTAATGCTAATAAATTTTAATAGAGTCTAGATTTGTTTTCATTTTACATTTATTACACAAAAATATTTTCACGCCGCCCATGACCTTCCGACGAGCTCGTATGATTTATCCGGTCCTTAATTATAATATCTACTCCTAGATTGTTTTAGTAATTATAAAGTTTCCATTTGACTAAAATACTAGTATTGTTAACCAGAGCTGGGCAGTAATTAACTACGAAAGTAGTTAACTACGCAGTTAACGACTTTTTCTGTAAAAGTAGTTGTATTCTTATTACTTTTTTCTCCCAGTAGTTATACTCGATTGTTTTAAATAAAATATTCGCAAAAAGTAGTTAACTACTCAGTGCTAGCTACTTAAGGTATTTTAACTACTTTTGTGTAATTTAACTAAGTTTAAAAATATTTAACTACTTCCCTATATTACGTCATTACATTACATGACATGTCGTCGACGTGTGCCAATCTTGTTAGAACAAGTTCTCGGAAATTTGTCGTCTGGCATTTCCAGTCCAGTAAGCGATAAGCAAACCTAATATAGAATTTGCAGGTTTTAAAAGTTTTCAAAAAATAATTTTTTTAATTTTTTTTAATACGTCCTATTCCTATTACCTAATATGTTTTAGTTCTGTACCTAATAGGAACTGTGTTAATAATGTATGTTTAAATTTAAGTCAGTGGACAGTTAACTAAAAAAAAAAGATTAAATAATAAAAAGTTTTTTTTATTTTATTTTGAATTTTTTTATTTGATGTTATAGGTTCAAGTCATTTTTTTAATCATTTTTGTAAGTACGGCTACGGCATTGGCTTTTTGAGCCACAATGGTGCATGATTAGTTTAGTTTGTAATTAAAAAAGTAGTTAAATATTTGTAGTCTAACTACTTTTTTGATAAAGTAGTTAGTAGTTATACTCCACTACTTTTTTCAAGTAGTTTGGCTAGCTCTGCTGTTAGCATGACACAATGACAAAAAGGATAATTTCGAAAATACTGAAAGAATTATTTCAATATCTTTAAATTTGACGAGCTTATTCAAGGTTTGCGAGTGGGACCGCAAACGATACTGCGCGATGCCGAATCGAATGAATTATGACGTCACGCAACTCGAGCCCAAAAATCACGTAGGCATACAAACAATACATTTGTGAAGAAGCAATTTTGGATCATGAAATTTAAAAGAAAACTTACTGAATATTTAGGCATAATAAATATTAATTGTGTTACGAAGTATATTATTTATTTTCCTATCCATGGAGGTGTAAAATAGTAAACGACATTTCACAATTTATTTTCTTCTTTTTATATTTACGTATATTTACGTATATGGTAAATCAATCTTAGGTAAAAAAAGTGGGCTTTTTTCTTTGTTTTTGGGTCGCCTGTGCTTGTCAAGGACTTCTGCAAAAAAATTGTTGTAAAATATTGCGTCTAGGGTTATGTTTTAGTTAGGCGTATAAGTATAACAAAATAGGCTAAATTTTTCCGAAAAATATCAAATTATTCAGTTGGTAAACAATTTTTCGTACAGGTGGAAAATTTTTTGTCTTTGACGGATTTTTATTGCCACCAGCACTCATATACCATTTTCTAAACAGATTGCTTGGAAGCGGATATTTTGATTTTTTTTTCTCCTCGAGCAGAGCTCGTTTAGCCACAATATGGCAAATTACTAAAGGTATATTGAAAAAAAAATTACAGAAAAAAATATGCACAAAATAAATGGCATTTGATAATATTGTTTTCTGAATAACAGCACACCACAAGATTATTTTCTCAGATAATGTTATTGCTCTGGAATTTTTATTGACACCTGTTTGTAAAATTTTCCAGCTGGCAAAAAATCAAACAAATTTCTTAAAAGAGCCAAACATTTTTTTTCACTTAAAAATCATTTGTCGCACAAAAGTTCTCGTTTCAGTTGGGTCGGAATTAAAGCGAAGGAAACAGTCGAATAAAACTGTATCAGTATAACATTTGAAACAATTTTTTTAGTAGAATTAACAAACATAAACACTTATTATTCTATTTAAACATCTTTTTTCTGTGTTTGAAAATTATAAAAATAGCAATTCACCACTATCGTCCAACGGAAAAATATCGAATGTAAAATTTTTGTCCAATTCGAGATTCTAGTGTTTTTGAATTTTAAAAAATTAAACGCTGACTAATATCGCTACCTCAATACTACAACTAGATAACTCGAAAATTGCCATTTTTTAGATAACTCCATTAACCATTAGACTTCGTATAATATTTGCATGCAACAAGCAGAGAAGTCAGGCGATGCGTCATTTTCTAAATCATATAAGTGTCAAATATAGAAATTTTTCAAACTACATATCAGATAATTGCAACATCAAGATAACTCAAGTTTGCTAGTTGTTGTATTTTATTTCTGTTTGTTGTATTTTTTTCAGTTGGGTCATTTTGGCTTGGCTCTAAGAAGTTGAGTTGTTTTAAAATTAAGATTAAACTAGTTTTCTGCAGCTCCATTACCTGTATTATTTTTTTTTCTAGGCTTACTTAATGTGGGTAATACTACATCTTTTCTATTCGTTTATTGGAAGAAGTATTTTTTGTGTTTTGTGTACTATAACTTCAAATTAAATTTTACATCTGTAAAAAAATCATATTAGTAGGGTAATATATGAAGAAAAAATATTAAATGCATATTACATAAACCTCACTTTTACTTAAGTAAATCTTCGGCCAATCACATTACCTTAAGCCTACGAATTTAGAGATATCTAGTTGTAGTATTGAGAGCGATATATGTGTTTGGATTTTTTTAATACAAAGAAAAACACTTTGATATTAGGTCATTTCAAATTTATTTTCTATTATAATATCGCGGCTATTGTTGCGTTCAAATTTTTTGATATTTTTATAGTTTCTCAATTCTCCAATACCTATATCTATGGCGACCACTGTACCTTTTGTCAATTGCTCTAACAATAAATTTTTATGTATCATTATTGCCTCGCGTTTATTTGTATCAGATAACGTTACTCGCTCCGGACCTAAAAAAGCGCGGGAATAGGCGGCATAACTCAGTTGTTGTTATTATTTCAAAAGCTTTTGTACAGTTAATTACGGAGCTTTTAGGACTGTAATTGAAGGTATATTAAAAAATACGGAAACTTTCTAATTGTCCACAGGCGTACTTTTTAAAAGCCTAAGGCCTGGACCACACAAAGTCGGTTGTCGTTGTCGAGGCGGCGAGGCATTACCGATAGTATTCAAGATCACAATGACATTAATGCCCGATTGTACAATTCGAGCTTAAGCCTCAGTTCAGCTAAACCAAGGTGGAGCTTAAACCGGTCCTAAATTTATCACAGCGTAGTACATTTTGACCTAAACTTAAGTTTATTATATAAACTTGTCTTTTTAAAAAAAAATTTATTACACAAATTGACAACGTTGTATTTGAGTGTATTACTGCAAAACCCACCTCATAAAAAGGAGATATTTTATGGTTTTAAACATTTTTGTTGGTTGCTGGCTGGGCTGTACGTGTGCCCTAGCCCAGTTATTGTTTCTGTAAAAGAGCATGCCGTTTGCATCACAGACAGTCTGCACATTATAGGAGAAATACCCTTTAACATTGCGGAAAATTTCCGCGTTCCGCGTTATCTCCTCCAAGAGAAATAATAGGGATATGTGTGCAATCCAATGCTCCTATACAGATCGTAAAACGCCTGGAAATTGGACAACATTTGTTGAAGGCATCCCAATAAATTGGGGATGCAAACTTGCAATAGCTCTTGTATGTACATCGCCAAATATGCCAACTGACTGTACTTTTATCAACGCCAATGCTCCTGTGGCAACAAAGCGTAATGTAAGAAACAGAATTTCTTCAATAGACACAGCATGGTTTTTTGTGTAAAAGTTACAAATATAAAATAGACACAAATAGTATCTCACCTTTCCGTGGGAAATTCAATTAAGGGCAATATTTGCTCCAAGATATAAGCGACAACCTCCTTGGAAAACCGAAACCTTCTTTTAAACTCGCCATCATTCCATTTCACCAATTGATTTGCCCATTCCCTAAATATTTGCGGCCATCTTTTTGGTTGCTATATAACATGGGTTAAGTCCATAAGATCCTCGTCATCCGTAATATTCGCAAAATACTCCATATTATACACAAAATGTAATTTGTATCAATATTTTTTTATTATGTTTTAGAAAACCTGATTTAAACCCAGAACATTGGGCGCTTTGTTAAACAAGCACGAGAAAGGTTGTTTTACTACTAAGCCTGTAAACTGTTTTAAGCTTAGCTTTGCTTTAAACCGGAGTTCAACTTAATTTCTACAACCCAGCTTAAATTAATATGCGACTTAAAACATAAAGCTACGTTTCCACCGGAGGAACATTGAGGAACTTTTTGTTGCCGGAATGTTTCTCTTTGTTGCAATGAGTAGAAACTTTTGACAACATAATATATGTAAACTTCTTGTTTCCACTCAAGCAACTAAAATTTTCAGTAGTTGCATGTTATTTAATGAGTGCGCAACTAGTGTTTCGACTGCATGTAAATAGTATACGGGAATATGGAGAAAGATAAAGAAGTAGCGTTGGCAGTGGCGGCGTACATAGTGATATCTTTAAGAAAACGAAAAGAAAACACAAGTATTGGGTTGGGCCAAGCATTCAGGAAAGGAAGCAGTATGGTGGCATACAACAAGATGATTTACATGCGGGAAGAAGAGCTAATGGTAGTGTCCAAAATTTTGTATGAATGTCCAGCAGCACAGATATGAAATGGTAACGGCTATTATGTCAAGTTGCTCCCTGAATTAAAAAAGAGGACACAAACCATTTCCACTGCAGCACCAACACGCAATTGTTTTCCCATATTGTCAATTTTCTTTTGAAGTTTACTGCTCAAAATGGAAACCGGCGACAAGTAGCAACAGTCGACTTTGTTGCCAAAACACAGAGAAACTTTTAAGAACTTTGTGGAACATTTTCGGGAACAAGCAACAGAAACACAAAAGTTCCTCAATGTTTCTCCAGTGGAAACGTAGCTTAAGACAACAACTTCAAACTCTACTTCCACCTAAGGCCTGGCACGCCTTAACTAGGCGACCAACAAAAAACAAAACGAAACAATTACACAGACAATTAAATAAAATATGCCCTTTCATTCTTAACCGTTTAAAATGGTTTGGGGTGCATTAATATTGAAAGCAAATATTTTAATCTCATTTTCACTTTTTATAAGTGTAAGAAACGCTTACGGTGGCCCTACATCTGGTCTTAATTTTTCAGGCAATAAGTTTAAAATATTTGACTGTTTTAGTAGATAATATGATATTTTTACCGATGTGATATTCGTCTGCAAGTTTTAAAATGGGATACAACACATTGTTGAGACAGATCACGTGATTTAATCTCGGGATTTCGGATATTCGTCAAAAAAGAAATATGGTTAACCTTGATAACTAGCAGGGAAAGAAAACCATTTTTTATCCCTAGTAACATTTCAATTTTATCTCCACCATCAAGGGGAAACATTCATAAAATCAGTTGTAAATGGAAAGAAAGGGTTTTATCCTTAACCTCAAGCAACAATGCTATATCTGATAGCTATTGGCTTTGAAATTATTTGAGCCCTTGCAGACGAAGTGGCTGGTTTATAGCGGTGTTATTATAAAATCTGACAGCGACAACATAATAAACTGAATTTTTCGTGTAATTTCCCCATTGCTAGATATTGCTTCATATCGCTTGTCGTTGGCTAGCAAACAACAGATGTCCTATAATGTCTGTTGCTGTATCCTGCTCGATGTATTGGTGATGTTAAATCGCTGTATATTATCGCAAATAGAGCACTCTTTGTCGACCGTGTAAGAACACCTTTAGTCTCGAGCGACTAGTATAAAATAGTATTTTCTTATTTTTCCATTTCTCTGAATATTCTTAAGTGATTAATGGTACCTGCGCCTGACAGAAAATCCAAACATTTTAAAATATAAACTTTCGGTGCGTCAGGGATTTACGTTAAAATTAAGGAGATTCCTGTCACCTGTCCGCAGTAAATTTAAAGATTTTTGTAAATAACCACCGACCAGTTTAGCAGCGATGCATGCGTGCATCATCTATTTTTAAAGTTTTTATTTTGTAGCCGTGTTGTTTTGAATATTTGGGCAACAATCCGTGATGTTTTTATAAGATATTACTTTAAAGAATTATGCTATTTTAAAGTTTTTTTTTAAGTGTCTATACATAATCTTACTAAAGAACGCATATCTTAAAGAAATATAACGCAGCATATTATTTATGTCATAAATTCGTGAAATATTTATAATTACAGGTAATTCCTAGTGTAATCTAGTAAATTAAATAAACTATGGTATTTTACCTTAGGTATTTATTATGCGATTGTAATAATACTTATGATTTGTTAATAGAATTGCCTTCTTATTAAGTTAACAAAATCCAACGAAAAAACGACTTGTTCCAAAGTTTTTCCAATTTTTGTTTAACATGAAATTAAAAATGACTTCTAAACAAACTCGGCGCGAACCAGCTTTGATTTCACCTTCTGTACCATAATTTAATAAATAAAGAATTCTGAAAGATTTAGACCACCTAATTCTAATACCTTGTTAAAGAGCTAGCAAAATATTCGTAAATGAGTCCTTTCTTCTTATCTTTACCCTTTTAATTTGTTTCTCTCTTCTCTGTCATTCCTAAACCTTTTACTCTCTTTTAACTACCCAAATTTTCAAAAATAGTACCAACATTATGAGGGAGCCTCCAGAGCTAGAAAATTCCGAATGTTAACTACCCGCCTCATCCTCCATTGAGGAAAAACCATCGAATGGTCCAATAACCGTAGCGAAGTTCTGCGGGCTTAATTCCAACCTAGACCCTGTCTTCCAAAACCTCCAATCATGTACATCCTTTTTCTGACTAAAACCAAAATCGACCCGAAACTCTGAACTTCTTTTACCATCATGTGTGTATACAGTTATAGTCTTGCTGATACTATGCAACACCTGAAATCAGGCAAATCTAATATCCTCTGGCTAAAGCTTAGCCTTAAGTCTTTAAATTTATCTGTTACATCTAGCGCTCCCCCTCTGACCACTCCTACAACGACCTTTTAAACTTTCTTTCGGTAAAAATTGATCATCTGCGTATCTCTCAATTTCCTTCCGTCGAATTAATCAATATCCTTCATGATAATGAATAGCTAGGTTCCACAAAAACTGACTTGGAAGGCAGAGCGGTAGAGAGCAACTCGCCCAGCAACCTAATTACCGAACCAGCTCACTTTCTCCGCATTTCTAAATCCAAGCCCACTGAATCTTACTTACCCACCCATCTTGAACTATACTTAACCTAACTTTCGCAATCGCTCCCATAGGCCGATTCTCACTTATGGGTGTTTACCCGAGGCATTTGAGCCAAACCACATCAGCTGATTTTGGGTTTTTTTTTTCAACGTCAGGGAGCAAATCTGCATGACTGTTCATATTAACGCGATTTCTAATGGGTGTTTTGGTTGTAGTTAAAATTTTTTTAGTTGGTAGTACTTTAAAAAAAGCGGTTTTGTACTTGAATTTATGTTTGAAATTAATAAAGAAACTAAATAGTTCTAATTCTAAGGAACGAGTATAAATCCAGAAAGTTTAGTGTTCATTTCAATTATTTGTGGAGCAACAGTACTTTTATTAAATTAACGTCGTTGGTGGATTCACCCTTGGTTGCAAAGAAGCAAAGGTAATATCTCCTTAGTTAATACAGAATTAAATGATGACCCAGAAAGATATAGGAATTTTTTAAGAATGGACAAAGTAACTTTTGAAGATTTATTAAGAAGAGTAGGCAATATCCAAACAAAATACTTAGTTTCGGGATGCAATTTCAGCTCGAGATAGGCTTATAATTACCTTAAGGTACCTCGCAACAGGAGAAAGCATGAAAAGCCTACACTACTCATTTCGGGTTGGACATTCAACAATTCACAAAATTATTCATGAAGTAACAGTTGCAATATACAATGTTTTAAAAGACGAATTTTTAAAGGTAAATGCAAGGCCATTTTTAGGAGAATTATGTTAAATTTTAAACTAAGTAAATTATTTCAGCTTTTCAGAGTTGGTCTGTTTGGTGATTCTAAAAATGTTCACTGTCCAGACACAGCCTCCTTACAATGAGTACAGATAAAATTATATGTTATTGATACATTCCAGGTACCTACAACAGCAGCAGATTGGTTAAATATTGCCAACGATTTTCAAGAAAAATGGCAATTTCCCAATGTTTTAGGGGTACTTGATGGAAAACATATTGCATTCCAGGCTCCAGAAGGTTCAAGATTTTATAACTGCAAGGGATACAATAGCATTGTGCTTCTAGCCTTAGTAGAAGCGAACTATAAGTTTCTAGATGCTGATGTTGGTACCAACGGAAGGATATCTGATGGGGGCGTATTTCGAAACAGTAGATTCTTTAAAGCTATGCAGACGAATAAATTAGAATGAAGAAAGACCCTTACCTGGAACCCAGGCGCCTCATCCTTTTGTAATAGTTGCAGATTCTGCATTTGCACTAATGAAAACCCTTTTAAAGCCATTTCCTTTAAAAAACATCGCATGGGAAAAACGAATTTTCAATTATCGACTTAGTCGAGCACTTCGTGTTGTGGAAAATGCTTTTGGTTTACTGGCCAATAGATGGAGAATCCTTCTCTACACCATCAATATGTCCGAAAAGTCGTTAAAACAAATAACACAAGCATATGTTGCCTTACATAAAAATTATTTGTTACACAAATGTGCAGGGACATATCAAAGATCAGAAGATTTAGACAGAAGATTCCTTTTCAAATATGCTTTGAGTCAACAAAGTGGAAACCGGGCTGGATCGGAGCCACTGAGAATAAGAGGTGCTTTCATGGAATATTTCAACACTGCCGGAGCAGTGCCTTGGCAAAATAATTTAGCCTAATTAATATCCATGTTTCTAGTTTTCATATTTTCTTTTCAATGAATAAAACTATGTTAATATCACGGGAGGATTTTGAAATTTAAAAGTTGTATATCTTGTTGCTACTAACGGGACCCATGCCAAATTCAGGGGTTTTAATAGTGAGCCTACTAGGAATGTTTCGGTAAAGAAAAAATATTTTATAATTTGCTAAAAAAAAGTTGAATTTTGGCTGCAACCCAACCCCCTCCCCCCCCCCCCTAGCAAAAAATTAACACGTTTAAATATTGTGATTATTTGTTTAACATCATTTTGTCAAGAATTTTTAAATTTTAAGAGAAAAAAATGTGTGCCTTGTGCCAGCACTAATATTTTGTTAAATAAATAATTTTCCATAAGACACAAAGAGTAAAAGAGAGAGAGAATACATTTTTTATACTATAACCTTTATTTATTTCATAAAATATTAAGTGTGATACAGGGTTGTATTCAGAACAGGCTTACAAAAAATTAAATAAAAAAATACAGGTGTGTATAGAAAAAAATATTAAATTATTATTAAAAAACGGTTTCAATAGATGTTTCATTTATAGGAAAATTAACCATGTAATAATGGTTTCGATTTGATTTTTCTCAAAAACGGTAGAATTTAGTTTAAATAAGTTCCTTTTTCACCTTGTTTTTATAATTTGGGTCCCGTAGATTATACAGTATTGTATGTTGTTCGTATAATTCTATCAATGACATAATCGATTCTTTGCCCCAAATAAACCGACCTTTTTTGCATTCATCTTTATTGACTGAAAATCAAATCAATGCACAAGATAAAAATCACAAAAAAACTTCGCCAAACACAAGCCAAACCACACTTGAAATCTGAAAAAGTTAGATTATGAATGAGCGGTCACATCGTCACATCAGTTTTACCAGCATAATAAATCTTTAGGGAATTTCGTCACAAACGCATCTCTCCTAGTGGAAAATTAGAGCTGGTTCTATTTTGTTGGGTGGACACCCGGGGGTTTTGCCCACACCCGTAACGCATAAATGAGAATCACGAGAATCGTGCAAATTTAACGCAGGGTGAAAAAGTAGGGGTGAATACCCATAAGTGAGAATCGGCCTTTAGTCGCTCAGGCGACGGCTTTACAACGGAACGCACGATCTAGCACTACAACTCTGACTACTTGAATGTTTTTCCAGACTTCTCTGCTTTTTCTTGAAACAGTGTTTTTTTATTCCATTTCTTACCCTTCCGAAATTCGCTCTTAAGTTACATAAAGATTTTAGGAGCCACGCATAACCAAATTCTATATTACTATCATACGGGTCAAAAAGCGATAAATTAATTTAAAGATTTTTTAGGTTTTATTTTGGGCATGTTTCTTAATTACTTTGAAATGCGAAAAATGTAGCATTATTCTAATAATATGCATGTTCGTTGAGTGAGTAAGTACCCTGTAAATTATTATGCTAATTCACGAAATTTAGTCGCTTTTTACTGCCCAAACAAACAATCCTTCTATATTTTATTTCTGTTTAAAATGCAGGTGGCATACATAGACAAAATATATTTAGACCATCACAACGTATTCGCGACACCAGCTGAATCCGTCCAATGTATGGGCGAAAAAGTGGGTTTGTACGCATATGGCGCCAGTCAGGTTTTTAAACGACGGTCCTCTCGAGGCATGCGCACTCGGGACGTCTCGCAAAAGTGTTTGTTGAACTCAATGACGCAACTCGGCGATCAGAACTGGACCCAGTTGTAATCACTGAAGGAAACACATTGAATACAGCACAGCTGTTGTAAATGCTGAAGTTGCTATTTCCATTTGCAAAAATACTTCTAAGTTTTGAGTTATTAAGATTAACTCTAACCAAATAAATTTTCTAACTTTTATCTTAAATGGACTCCGGTGTTGAAGTGAACACACACACGGAGAAGTAGAAATATTTATCAGTGACGTATATTCAGTGTGGTCAAGGTGTTAGAAAGGTACTGATGGGGTGTGTGTGTATTAGGGGCATTGTATAAGGGGTAAGATGGTGTAAGAAGGTCATATATAGTGTCAATGCCTCATTCCCCTATATTGCATAAGGGTGAGTGAGTGTCCAAAAGGCATATTTGCGCTTTCGCCAAAGGGGCACTAAAAATACTAGTAGATTAGGGTAGAGGGGAGTATTTTAAAAGGGATGGCGAAAGAAAAAAGCATTTTCGCCAAAGGATCGCTAAGATATCAGTGAATTAGAAGGGTGTGTCCAAAAGGCATATTTGCGCTCTCGCCAAAGGGGCACTAAAAATACTAGTGGATTAGGGCAGAGGGGAGTATTTTAAAAGGCATGGCGAAAGAAAAAAACGCTTTCGCCAAAGCATCGCTAAGATATCAGTGGATTAGATTGACATGGGGCCGTCAGTAAGAAGCGCTTTCACCAAAGTATCAAGTGCACACACTGTAAATAGGTGCAAAAATATTTACATCTTACCATAGAACTTGGTTTGTTCAATAATTATACAGGATGGGATGCCAATCCAATAAAATATACACATAGTTTTGGTAATTTTTTTATTTACTATTTTACTTCTTAAAACAGTTGCATATTTTATTTCTATTGTTTAGAATACTATGTTTATATTTTATTTCAACTTTCAATTTTGTAAATGTAACGTTTAAAAAATTAAGAGGGGGGACATTAAAGAGAGGCACTGTATATGTATAAACTGAGATATTTTCGAGGAATTATCGACAGTTTTGTATAGCAAGAAAACTCAGATTTAAGCCAACAAACTATACAATTTTTGTTAAAATCTCACTAATGGTTACATTTTTATCATTAATAAAAAGAATAATTACAAGTAATATATTTAGCATTTATTACTCGATAAAAGATTCACGTCATGTGAAATAAATTTTGAAGTACGGTCCTGTCTATCACAAGGCAAACGTTCGACAAGGCGCAAGCCCGCAGAAGACCGTCTGTGTTACGGATTCAGCTTGGTAAAGTTGCCACATTCGCAAATGACATTATTTCTCTATTATATATTTTCTCTATGGTGGCATACGAAAAGCACGTTGACAACAGACCGAGCCATAAGAAGATATACAACAAAATTAAAAATGTTTTACGAAAACATAACTAAATAAGTAAGTTGGGTGCGTAGTCTGTATGGGATGATTGTCCCAAAAGTGAGCCATGCTGTTTCTTTGCTTAGAAAAAATTAAAATAATCGCATTATGAACAAAAATTGTAAAATATTAGCTTGAATACTAAGATTTATAGGAAAGTTTTTATCGCCTTTTATTTAACCCTTTTTTTAACAAAATAACCGTAGAATGTCAGGTACGTGCTTGTCCCAGTTACGAGTTAGGTACACTAAGAGATGAGATTTTTCCTAAAAGAAAGAGTTCTAGTAATTTACTTTATTGTTTATGGCTTAAAGGACGTTCAACATTTTGTTCACAGGACCAGTTTTTAACAATTAAAATTTTTTTTTCTATTAGGCTCGAAAGTCTGTCCCTAAGAAAATACATCATTTTCGTGTGACCAGTAAATACTGTAAAAAGTAATGGGAATATGAAGGCGGAATTGCGAATTTTGCTTAAAACGTGTTACATACATATCTCGCTAATTCATAACTAGGATATCTAGATTATGGAACAAATTGCCTGCAGATGTGTTCCCTTCCCCTCCCAACCTCTGATTCCTCAAATTCCGTGTAAACAGATTACATTTCCCTTCTCTTCAGATGCCCACGGTACGTTAGTACTTAGACTTGAAGTCTACCTGGGCTGTCTCAGATAAAAAAATCCTTTTCTGCTGCAAGCAAGTGCACATGTGACAATTTTTTTACAACAATCTCTACTTCGTCAGTTTCGTGCGCGTTTATAATTAGATATGTTTCTTTTTAGGTTGTATCTCTGATTGGGTAATTATGATCCTTGCCTTGCCCTACAATTTTTTTAGTTTTTTGTTACATCTAATAGAAAATTGGGTCCCAAACCGCGGATCCCTTGGGGACAGCGGTTTGGGAGCGCCAATATTGTGGTTAAGTTTTAGACTCGCATAATGACTAATTTTAAGGGTTTTGAACAAAAAATCAGCTAGATTCATAATAGATTATGTTTCTTTTTAATAATGATAGCGGCAGAGCAGCATTTTTATGTATATTTAAAAATATTTATTCTGTCTTTTTACAAATCCTGTACTAAGCACGAACTACATACTAGCACTGCAGATGTCCTATATCGAGAGCTCTCTTCCACGCTTTTCAAAACAAAATTTGGACGAGCACCCCTCTTGTATTCTCCACAAAGAGTTAGAAGTACAACAGTGTAATTTAACTCTTTTATATAAAAAAACACACCCATTTTTGTTTCAAGTATTTTTTCAAAATATTATTCTAGAACTCACATTGGTTTGCTCGATTTTTATAATCCCATACAAAGTTATTACAGAACACAGTCACGGGTCACAGGTTTTCATTAGAACTTATCACTAAATATTTGTTTTCTAATGTTTTTAAGACAGGCCTCTGTCCTATATTAACATATTTTTCCACTGACATTTATGACTTCCTAATTTGCTGTGTACACCATTTTAAGAAACCTTGCATAATGCAAACTACTTATATACTTAATTTTGTACAATGTTTACGTTTAAAAATTTATGCCCAATTGAAAAATGTAGTGACTGACTGCTTAAAATCCTTGTAACTTGATAATTTTAGGATAGACGAAGCTTGGGTATGTTTTGTTTTAATCGTAAAAAAGAATTTACCTTTTTTAAATATTTTAAATATTGCAGTTGAGGACGTTTTTGATAGAAAAAGTTTTTATTTGTTCAATACCAAAAAATAATCACTGGACAAATTTTCTTAGTTTGATATATTATTGTCTTTCTTGTCTTCTTAATTAGGTAATATATTTAAACACGGATACAGGTAAGACTACACATAATAAATAATAATATAATAATAATTAAACCCTGTTGCCAATAGAGCCGGATTAAGGTTATCAAGGCCCTAGGCATTGCTGTCGTAGATCCTACGAATGCTATGCATTTATTACTTGCCCTTATATTGAAAAAAGGTGCTGCAGAAAGTAGTATAAAAATTAATCTTTTTACGCATTTATTGTAACTACACATTTTTTTCCAATTTGACTCCTTTTAAATCGGGGCTGATTGTTGATTTAACAAACCTCTTAGTAAAGAAATAATATACTTATTTGCCGTATCCCTACGCTAAACTTTCAGTTTACGTTATTCAAATATGTATATCCCATTTCCTATGAGAAAACCTCTAAAATCCATTTTATTCGCTTACGGGTTGAGTTTCAAAAAACAGACTTGTTTTTTTTTTTATTTTTAATAAGTAGTTTATGGGCTGAACTCATTACATACCTTACATGTCGGTGATTTGTGATGTCGAGGTTATTTTTCAAAAAACACTCACTACTTTTAACTCCCTTAAGGGTTCAATTTACAAAAAGGGCCGGTATGTACCTATTTCTTTAATTTAGTATGCACGGTGCCTACTTTTTTCAATGCATAATTCGGCCCTGGTTGTTAATACTGGTTTTACCTAGCTGGAACTATAATTTTAGTAGTTTTTAGGGTGAATTTAAAATCTTTAGGTAACAGTCGTTCGTACTATTATAACTACATGGAATATTGATTAAAACTAAAAACCACCCATCCTTCAAACGAGATTCTAGTAAAGCTAATATTACTTTGAGGAAGGGAACGTAAAAGAAATTAGCAAAACCTCAAAATTTACGGGCGGATTCGCTATCGTTAAGACCAATCTAATTTGACAATCAGTGTTTTAATTCACGAGTGTAAGTATAATGAATGCTGCGATCAAAACTTGCCGAAACCCAACTGATTCATTAAAAGTTTCTAATTTAAACCAGTATCAAGTCTTTAAATTTTTTAGTGAATTCTGTAGTTAGAATTTAATAGGCTATAGATCTGTTATTCATGGAACCAAAAAAAATATTGAAAAAGTGCGTTTTTTAATAGAATCTTGTGCCAGATTTCTTATCGTTTTATTTGGGTTTAAGATCTTTTTTCTGTCTTTTGTCACAAAAAATCCTAATCCTAAGCGAACCTTAATAATTCTGGGCAAACCTGCACAGCACTGGGAACTTTGGCCGGGCAATTCTGGTACTGTTCCGACCTGCGAACTTTGCCCGTAACGTATACATACAAAGAATTTATATTTCATAAATCGCTAGAGAGTTATTCACGATCTTAAACATAAACAAGAAGAAAACATAGCATTGTAGACATTGCCTGGGCAATATCAGTAATGTCCATCTGCGGACGTTACCCATAACATCCTACATACATATTTTATGAATCACTACAAATAAAGATTCGAGTGCACATACAGTGTGTAACAAAAATATGGAAACCTCGAAATATCTTGCAAACCGCTTATCCGATTTTTATAAAATTTTGTGCACTTAGGTACGAAATTACGCCCGATCCAGTGGTAATCCGGCATTGTTGTCAAATGTACCGGTTTCCTGAAATCGACAGGAACTTTTTTTTAATTGGGACGCTCTATATTTGATTCGATTTTCAAATTTAGCTTAAAATTCTGAATACTTCTTATTGGGAACATTTTATCCTAAAGTTAACAGTTTTTAAGAAAATAGTGGTCAAAAATCGTTATTTTATTGTATTTTATCTTAAAATATCCGTACACGAAAGTTTACCTGAAATATCTGACATTGTCAGTTCCATTTATTTACCTACAAAAAATGGATCATTTAACAGAAACCCAAAGAATTGGAATTTTATTAATACTGGGTTATGGGGACAGAATGCGAACGCAGCAAGAAGTTTGTTATATTTTTAATGACGAATATCCGGACAGGGATCCATTAACTAACTCTACTATAAATAAATTTTTTAAAAAATTTCGTCAAACTAGAAACGTAAAAAACGCTATACGCTCTGGTCGACCTAAAAATGGAATTTGAGGAAAATCCCCATCTTTGCACCAGAACACTGAGAAAAGAAAACAACGTTTCTCACATGTCCTTAGACCGCCTTCTGAAAACCGAAAAGTTTCATCCGTACAAAATATGACTTGCAAGAGCTCTCACAAAATTCTTACGACAGGTGCTTGGAATTTTGCGAAACCATGATGGAACGTTGCAACGCCAATCCAGATTTTGTCCACCGAATAATTTTCTTTGACGAATCAACATTTTTTTTAAATGGAAAAGTTAATAGGCATACTTGTCGATACTGGGCCGGGAAAAATCCTCACTGGATATGCGAAAATCATACCCGGTTCGCCCAAAAGGTAAATGTTTGGGCTGGTATAATAGGTCGGAGAATTGGCCCTTCTTCATACAAGAGACATTAAATGGAGAAAGATATTTGGATCTGAAATTGTCCCGGCTTTTGCCGGTGTTGTTACTTTATTTTGCCTGTTATATTGATTATTTCAATATGATTTTTTAGGTAATACGCAAGCACCAAATGATGAAATATGGTTTCAGCAGGATGGTGCCAGACCGCACTATGCCCATAGTGTTCGGCAATATTTCGAATGTGTTTTTTTAGAAGATGGATTAGACATAGGGGTACAATCGAGTGTCCTGCTCGGTCTCCGGACTTGACGCCCCTCGACTGCTTCTTATGGGGCTACCTCAAAAATGTTGTTTTCAAAAGTAAGCCAAATAACCTCGATGATTTAAAGCTAAGGATAAAAACAGAATGTAGAAGAATCGAGGAAACTGGCATTATTCTAAACGTTTTGCATATTTTTCCGCAGTATTTGACTTGCTGTCAAGAAGTAAATGGACAACATTTTAAACATTTGATTTAGTTTTCTTTATTAACTTTTAAATTATTTCCTCCTGTATTTTTTATTCTTGTACTAAATACCCAAATAGTATAGCGTTTTTTACGTTTCCAGTTTGACGAAATTTTTAAAAAACTTTACTCACAGTAGATTTAGTTAATGGATTTCTCTCGGGATATTTGTCATCAAAAATATTACAAACTTCTTATTGTGGCCGCATTCTGTCCCCATAACCCAGTATTATGTATTAAAATTTCAATTCTTTAGTAAACGAAACAGACAATGTCAGACATTTCAGGTAAACTTTGATGTACAGGTATTTTAAGGTAAAATACAATAAAATAACGATTGTTGACCACCATTTTCTTAAAAACTGTTAACGTTATGATAAAATCTTCCCAATAAGAAGTTTTCAGAATTTTAAGGTGAATTCGAAAATATAAGAAAATATAGAGCGTTCCATTTAAAAAAACTTGACAACAATGTGGAACTCGGCATTGGATCGGGCGTAATTTTGTACCTAAGTGCACAAAAGTTCATAAAAGTCGGATGAACGGTTTGCCAGATATTTCGAGGTTTCCATATTTTGGTTACACACTGTATAAATCCGCTACAAAGCAAAAACTAACTCTATTATTCGTCTGAGAGGAAATTTTAATCAGAACTTTTTTATTGGAGTAAACAATTGATAAATACGACAAATTTTAGTTAAGTAATAGCAGAGAGTAGATGTAATAGGTATGTTTCGAAAATCTAAAGCTTTTTCGCGGCATTCATCGTCTCAGTAAATTTTCTTGATGTCAACGTCTGATTGTCTTGAAAGAAAAATTCGAACGGATCGCTAAATATGTGGTTATATATTAGGTTATAATTATATATTAGGTTATAATTATATATTAGGTAATAATAAGAAAAAACGTAATATTCACATGTGTCACGGGGAGATTCTGTATCTCTCAGAGTTGACTATAGTTACAGGTTATTAGTATTACAAATTAAGAAATTATTTCATATCTACCAAGATCCTTTAATGAAAGTGTCTAACATACCATTACCCGAACTATGGTAAATATGTAACGAAAAATAGGAAGAATAAAACTAATTTATTAGTTTTATTACAGTACAACTACAACTCACATTGCTATACTACAAAAAGTTTAACTACGACATGTTTTGCTTGCAAAAAAGTTAAATGGTTTCAAAAAATGACGGTTTCGGGGTTGATATTTGTTTTATTCGTCTCAGGATAGTTTTTTATTACTAAAACTAGGTTAATTCTAAACCATAAATAAATATTATTATATATACAAAGACGTACAAAACAAAAAAACTTTAGCCTTTATAATTGCGATTCAGCAGTTTCTGAAATTTTGAAAGAATAATAATCTATTGCGCGGGCCTTTTCCAGAGAAAACTGTTCACCTGAAATAACTCTACATTTTATTTTTATGAAAAATGCAGAAAAGACTTGCACAGGGGTACCTACATATTTTGCCGTTTTCGCTTCTTTACCGCCGGAGTAATATACGCAGTTTTTTTAAATGAAAATATACAATGTTTAACAGTTACATTTAATACTGGATACAAATATATGTGCATACATGAAGAATAATTTTAATTTTCTGTTAAAGAAGAGGCCTGCAGTTAAAATAAGAACGATTTTTGATCCACAAAAAAAAGTGCTCCACTTTGAGCACCAAAAACACAATCGTCTTATTTTTTTTTTAAACTCTTACTCCATAATAATCGGATGTTCTTTTATTTTCAAATCAGAGAAAATATGCATTTTTTATTTCTCTCTTAAACTCGAGAATAGGGCTGCAGGGCAAGCGATTAATGCTTGTTTTAAAATAAATATTTTTGTTTAAACAATAATAGAACCTTTAAAATAACCGTAAATTTTTTTTACATATTTTTGGACGGAGGAGGGCGATGGAGAGGGTGAGGGGTAAAATTATTTTATTCTTCTGGGAAATATCATATTGCTGTCAAAAAAGTACTTTTTTATTTTTTACAAGCTTTTATTTAACTTTATCTGTTAGTTTGCCTATATATATATATATATATATATATATATATATATATATATATATATATATATATATATATATATATATATATATATATATATATATATATACGTATGTTTAGGTCAAATCTTGCAATGAAAATTTCGACTAGCTCTAATTAAGCTAGAGCTTTGAGGTTTTACACACGTGTGTAAGTCCGGTGATAATGTAATATATTATACTAACGGTGGGTTGCAGAGAAAACATTTAATTCGTAATTAACTAACAACGTGATAAATTTTAATGCGTTGTTAAATTTTGGTCAAGTTACCCAAGATTTAATGGGATAGCCCCAAATGGCCTAAAGTTCATCTGGCCTAATCCCGAAGCTCACTTCGTGTCGAGTCGGAGATCTTCGTTTCTGCAATTGGCCTAGCACTCGAGAAGTTGACAAACAAGGATGGAATACGCATACTTTCTTTATTGTATTCGTACCAGTCTATTGCATGGAAAAAATTATTCGGTTTAATTTTTTTAAGGTTAGGAATGGATCCATCAAGACATCGTCAAGAATGTTACCCACGACGTCTATTTATTTAAAACACGGCGAACAAAAATGCTATAAGGTAAAATTCGAGCTATGTATTATCCTACTATTATTACAATGGTGTTAGGTAACTTTTAAAATATGTATGGCTATTTCATGCTTTTGTTCTTTAGGTATATGGTCTGTAAAAACAAAAGGAAACTAGGATGTACGGCATCGGCGAATATTACAGCAACTGGAGAATTTGCAGTAATGAATGCCCATCACAACCATCCCAGGGAAGAAGGAAACAGCCGAGCAGCTGAATTTAGAAGGCAGCTGAGAGAAGCCTGCGTCAGAGAAAGGGCACTTTAAAAAATATCTACGATCATGCTGTTACAAGGTGAGGAATTGCTTTAAAAAGTTTTGACAACCTTATTATTGTTTATTAATTTTATTTTTATCGTTCTTACTGGTCAAGACCATCAGATTTTTTCATTGGGGTAATGTGTACACAAATTTTAAATCAAAAACACCAAACGTCCATATTATACGGGGTGGTCCTTAAATACGGTCAAATATTTTAGGGGGCGGTTCTCTAGGTCTAGGACATTCGAAGAAAAAAAGTTCCTATACTTAAGCCCATGTCTGCAAATGCTTCAATTTTAAGATGGTGTTAAAACTTAAAAAAAATAGATTTTTGTTAATATTTTTACAATCTTAAATATGTATTAGGTATTTATAGGAAATCGATGTTACACCTTTTTAGTGTTCCGCGAAACGGAACACTTATGGAATCACTTCGGTGTCCGTCTGTCACAGGCGATTTTCTCTGAAACTATTGGGCGTAAAAATTTGAAATTTAGCACAGTCATAACTGCATTTTCACACTGCATTGTCACACTGCATTAGCAGTGTGGTGGCCCAATTATAGAAGTGAAGTATAAAAAGTTGAATTTTGATTCTGGGGGTTAATTTCAGGGGGTAAATTGGGAAATGAAAAAAAAAGTTTCAAAGGCATAGTGTAGGGTGTCAAATGAAAGCTTATTGAAGCACGAATTTAACAATATATATGATGAATTTTAGAGCTTCTTAAACACAAACAACTAAAAACCGCCCTTCAAAATATTTGAACGTACTTAAGGACCCCCCTTTATAGTGGAAGCAATACCTACAACAGAAACATTTTTTGGGTTTGGTTGATGTCTTTTTATATGAACATGTTTTCATACTCGTGTATCTCGAGTAATTTTTTGTAGAAGATTTTCAGTTTGCATACATAACTCGGATGGTTATATGAATTAACTCAATAGTATGAACTTTAATTCTATCGACACAGAATGATACTTTTGTTTCCATTTTCTATCATGGGCTTTGTCAAGGTTGATTTAATCCTGTTGAATTAATTATTTTATATTGTTATAAAGGTTGGTAGCCAAGAATTTCTGCCACTAAATATGAAGAGGATGAGATGTAGTATTTGCTACTTAAATAGAGTGCAATACGTTATAGTATGGCATGCTTTCTGCACTTCTTGTACAGACACTTCATTTAACGTGCAAACACCTCCCTGTGGATTTTGTCGAACGGAATGCAACACCAAGCCATTGCTATTTTAGTTAGCTTAAATTTCATTCAAATACATAAATTTATATATTTTATTTTTTACAGGTTATTAGAAAAATGTAATCATTTCTACAGGGTAGTCCAAAAGTAATGGGACCCAGACCAACAGCAGCACAGACCAACAGCAGCAGATTCCTTAAGTCAAAATAATGCGATTTAATCAAACTTGCCTAATCCCCAAGTTGATAATATTCATTCATTAATTTATTACGTAAGAAGTTTTAGGGAGGGTGTTGGCTACCTCCCCATTGATTCTTACTTGGGAGGACAGGGGTCGTGACAATTTATTATAAGATTTTTTTTTAAATTATTATTTCGGAATTGTAGACTAATATATACTTTTATTAAGAAAAGGATATCTCAGTAGCTGATTGCATTTCTGACTGCCTTTTGAGCCCATGAACCGCTAAGAATGATGTTTTTTTTGATTATTTTGTGGAAACTTTTTACGTAAGATTAGAAGGTGGGGAGATTATACTTTTCCTTATTGGGAGGGTCTAATAAATCAATAGCCCTTTGTAGAATTAAAAAAATTGGTGTATGTTAAATTTTAACTACATATGTTACGTAATGTTACTTAGAATATATTATGTGTGATCATATTTTGCTTTTGTTTTCATTTGGCATTTTGTTTAGATACTTGCTATACCTTAATAAATGTAATAATTAATCCAATATGTATTTTTCAGTCTCTCTGTTTTAATGTTTTGAATAATCCAGTATACAGTTATGAATGTGCTTTTGGTTTTTTTTTGTGGGTGAGTGTATTATATTTCTTGTTCAGTCATAATAAAATTGGATTAAAATAAAAATATGTTTTATTTCCTTTTCCCAGGAATATCAAAGCGTATTTCAATATCATGAACAATTTTAAACAAAGATGAAAATTATTATTATTAAAGTTGGAAGTATCAAAAGTTATCTAAAAATAAAAGTTTTGAGAAGTTTTAATGTTTTTAAACTAAAAATTTGTTTATTCTTTTGTCATTTTTTTTAGATTTGATTAGATTAGATTTTTCTTAGAGAAAAACTAATTAGAAGCAGTTTTTTAGATTGTTTTATTTTAGCAATGGTTGTATTTCTATTTAAATAAGTACATTTAAAGGATTGCTTACGACCGTTTCAGTCAGAAATTAAACTCTAAAGTTAACATACACAAATTTGAGTTTCCGATGCTGCATGTTAATAACACCGGCACACAAAAAAAAAAGTGGTCTGTACATTTGACCAGACCCATCTATCTATATGTATTTTGATGCGCTGAATCCAAATCCGAAGTCCGTTTGGCCAGTACACCCTCAAATTTTGAGTAAATTGCAAAAAACGCTGAAAATGGCTAAAAATTGCGAAAAAGTGCAGTTATGAAAAAGAAGAAAATTTTATTGAACTAGATCAAGTATGTTTCTTATGTATTTTGATGCGCTAAATCCAAACCCGACGTCCGTTTGGCCTGTACACCCTCAAAATTTTGAGTAAATTGCGAAAAAACGCTGAATATGGCTACAAATTGCGAAAAATTGCAGTTATGAAAATGAAGAAAATTTTATTGAACTAGGTCAAGTATGTATGTATGTGAAGTTCGTTTGGCCCGTACACCCTCAAAATTTTGAGTAAATTGCGAAAAAACGCTGAAAATTGCTAAAAATTGCAGTTATGAAAATGAAGAAAATTTTATTGAACTAGATCAAGTATGTTTCGTATGTATTTTCAATCCGAAGTCCGTTTGGCCCGTATATCCTCAAAATTTTGAGTACATTGCAAAAAACTTCGAAAAATAGCTAGAACTTGCAATTCAACTTCGGAGGACTGATTGCTTGTGCCTGAAACTAGGGCGCTTCCACGTGGTGACGGTGGGCAACAGAACCATCTGGCAGAGTCTCTGGGTTAACGGCGTGTATGCCGTCATGGCAGACACAAGCGATAAGTTTACGATGCAGGGATTCGGAACCCCAGTATCGGCGTCTGGTCAGGGTGACAAAGCAGGCCCGCAGGCGTCGTCATCAAGCGACTGCAGTTCTGCAGTAGTGGGTATCTTGGCTTCTGTAGAGTATAATGTTACAAGAAATCACTCCCACATATGTAATAAAAGCCTCATTGGTGCGTAAGAACAATACTATTTTTTGCTATTCATTGCTATTTTTTACGATTTTTGATAAATATATGAATGATTGAGATTGACAGATTCTGAATTTGGATTCAGCGCATCAAAATACATGCGAAACATACTTGATCACCAAATCGGTGTAAAACGGATTATGCCATACGAGCTTAACCGAACGCCCGCCGTATACACTCGGGTTTAGGCCAGTTGAACTTTAGGCCCGATGGGTTTTAGGCCCGATGGAGCCTCGCGATTTAATCAAGGCCGGCCCAGACATACTTTAAACAGCAATCGCTTAACATCGGCTTTTAGATTTGGAAGCGATCGCAGTTTCGGGAAAAGTCGAACGATGAACGTCAGATGTTAATGACAACAAAGCGCTTTGTATTTTTTGAATCATAGAAAATATTTTTGTATGTTAAAATGGGAAAATAGGCAAGGCGAATAGAAATCTTATACAAAAATAGAAGAAAATGAACTTCTAAACATATATTTTTTAAGGTAAGTAGTATGACACCCTTTAACCATAAACTAGTGTATACGCTGGCAAAATTTTTATAATTTCTCTATTAATTTTTAAAATCTAAAAATTGAAATTGAAATTAGAGCGTTTTCCGATTGTAGCCGGTTTATCAGCCGGTAAACTCTGAAAAACGCCTATTATGTCAAAATTCAAAACCACAGAAAAATAAAGGAGTAACATGTAGGCTGTTTACCGTTGTCAAACCTGGTTAACCACTCGGTATAATGCGGTAAACCAATGGTAACACTGGTTTCTGAAAGAACTGGTTTAACTATGGAACGCAGATCGGTCCTTTCTGTTAGCTTTCTGTTTATTTTTACGGATATCAACTGAACCTAAAAACATATCTCTAATCCTGCTTCCAACATTTTTAAACAGATGATTTTTAACGTTTGTGGGAAAATAAATTTAAATTTAAACAAAAAAGCAGTACATAAACAACAAAATCACATAACAAACCGGAAAACCAGCGGGGAAGCATCGGCTCCTTCGGTGACATTAATTTAGACATATTTTTAGGAACCGCGTTTCCAATCTTACCAACTTTTCAGGTTACCGATACTTACGGGACACAAAACCGTAACCGAAGTTGACAGTGGTACACGTCCGTAGTATACACCATCCCTAAGGGTCGCCAGAGCTCTGGTCTAAGCGCCAAACCGGGTGGCGAGCTGCAGTGGCACTCTGTAAGAAAAATGGCAATAGCGACCGGCGCGGCGTCTCTTTGCAAATTCTTACTATGTATCACCGTTCGGTATGTTTCGAAGAGACACCGGTCGCTATCGCTATTTTTCTTACAGAGTGCTGGTCAACCTGTCACGTGGACGAGGGCTAACAGTAACTGGGAAAGGAAAGTTTGAGGTTACATCACAAACGTCATTTGAAATCCGTGGTTTAGAAACGATCTCATTTTGTTTAAATTTAAAAAAAAACTTTAGCTTTCTGTAACAAACCCTTTATTCTTCTTTGGTTTATAGTTAGGTTATGATTTATTGTTGGTATTGGCGGCCGTGGAAAAAAACAAAAGAAGGATTTATATAAAAATTGCTTAATTCCAATGTTTTTACTTTTGTAAATAATACAGTAGGTACCTACCTAATTTTCTTTTTGATTTTTTTATAATGACAAAAATAACTACTTCTATGCTATGGCTTTATTATTTCTAAATGACGGAAGACAAGGAGAAATTACTTGCCAATTAGGATGTTGAAGAAAAATAAGAAAAAGGAAATTAGCAGAATCCTAATCTATATTTTTATAGAAGAGTAGTAGGAAAATTGTTTTAATTATAATATCGTGATAAAGAATAGTTGACAACCAAGAATAATTTCAGCGGTAGAATATTATTTTTGCACAAGTTAATGGTACTTATAAGGAGTAATTTTGGTATGTTATTGATAATGAAAGGTGTATTTTTTGGTAAAATTCACATTATAAATGATGAACTTTATTTTTCCTACATTTTTTGTTAGTGTGTGAAGGTAGGTACCTTATGATAAATTAGATGTCCATCTGCAATAAAAGTGTATATAGTTTTATTTTAAAATATTGAAGGAAGGATTTATCTTTTAATTTCTTGTATTGGAACATAAAATTTTTACAAAGTAACCAATATTTTATCAAAAATGTTACCAAAAACATAACTTTAATTACAGCATATTGTGTAATTAGTTTAATTCATCGTTAAGTGCTCTCTTCGTTAAAAACAAATGAAACAGTAAACAACACCTTGGTTTTTTAGTGGCATTTGTCAGTTTAATCATGGATTAGCTGAAAATTTGGGCTGTTGCAGAAAGAAGCAAAGTTTAACGCTGTGTTAAACTGAATATCTTTTGTTTTTAACGATGAATTAGGATTTAACGCTAGATTAAAAGTTTTCTGCAACCGGCCATTAATATTGTTCTAAATCCAATATGGCGGACGGTCCAAGATGGCGGATTAATTTTTTCTTTACAATCTGTGATATGGGTATCAAATGAAAGGGTTTGACGAGTAGAATACGATACGTCATTCTAAACCCAATATGGCGGACGCCACAAGATGGCGGATTGCCGTTTTCTTCACAATCCCCTTGATATGGGTATCAAATGAAAGGGTCTAACGAGTAGAATACGATATCAGGTAAATGTCTTGTAACGAGATGCATTATCAGATCAGGTTAAGACGTAACTAAAAATTTAAAAATAAAATCTTGTAAAAATACTTTTTAAAAACAAGCTTTTATTATCTAGATGTACTAAAACGAAAAAAAATAAGTATAGTTTTGTCATTGTGGTAATGCTGAATGCTATTTATAAGTGGACGTACTTCGCGTGGGTGAATCCTAATAAAAGTAGCATCAAAGTTATCACTGAAACAGATATAATATATTATGTTAAACTTATTGTCTTAAAAGCTTGTCTTGTCTGTATGAATATTTCGCGCGCGATTATCTTTTGAGAATAAAGTTAACATAATATATTATGTCTGTTTCAGTGATAACTTTGATACTACTTTTATTAGGATCCACCCACGCGAACTAGGTCTACTTATAAATAGCAATTAGCACTGCCACAATGAAAAAACTATACTTATTTTTCTCTAAATCTATCTAAATAATAAAAGCTTGTTTTCAAAATGTATTTTTACGAGATTTTTTAAATCTAAGAAAGTATAATTACATATATATACATAAAACGTTGAAACGTTTAAAAAAAAATGAGGACTTACTAATCTTAGTTTTATACTTCATACTCTTGCTTCAAGTAGATACTCAAGTTTCGCTTACATACAAATTCAACGTTTCTTTGAAACAAAGCAATCTGATTTTTGTACCAAACGCATTCTAAGTTTTTGATTTAGGACAAGTTTACCAATGAGTTTCCAAATTCTCTTGATATATGGACCAAAGGATCATCCTGTACAAAGTGATCAATAAAGCATCATAAAGGCGACTTTTATAAAAAAAACATGCTGATCAGCAGTTTGGTCAGTAATTATGAAGAGTGTTTTGAAAAGACCTCTACTTATTTGACGGCGTCGCGTCGGCGATATGTCTGCTAAATTAAAAAAGTCCGAGGAAAACAACTATCGGAAAATTAACTTTCTATATATAGTTCCATTCTATTAAACATTATACAATATTAGACATCCCGTTCTTATCTTTAGGACTATGTTAAAGTTAGAATGTTAAAATTTCATGGATAACTACGCTTCAGAAGTATTTTAATTAATTTCTTGGCACTAATACCAGAACTAAAATTTTATATTGATGCTACAAAGTTGGTAGATAGCATATTTATGTAATAAAGTAATAAGGTACTTTCACCAAAAACTTGCGAAAATTGTTTAAGCTTCTGCTTATTTTGAAGGATTTTGGTTGTTTCCATAACAATTAGCTCCTGGATATTTAATTTCAAAGTAGATACTTTTAGGTGATATTCGAGTAAAAAAGAGTACTAAACCTATTGCCAAAAAAAATTTGCTGAGAGTTTCGCATTTTGATGACATTCAAACTTTACAAGTTATGGTTAGAAGATGGGTTTTACATTTAAAATTTTGAACCTCACTAACTACCTATTAAATTACGGAATATTAAGATTATGTTAAAGTACCAATTATGCTAAAGAGCTCCACAAATACCTAATAAATGCATTTGTTTTTTGAAAAAGATGAATTCATTCCCCTCGTAATCATTGTTTTCTAACCTTTGCATACCAGTTGAAGATGACATACATTTGTTGACGTTTAAAGCTTTTTTGTCAAAATTTTGTTTAAAAAAAATCCCATTTACGCCATTAACTGCTTTAAACTGTACAGGAGGAATGTCTTATCGAGATGTTGCCGATAACTTTGCAGCATCTTATCCAGTGTCGAGTACCTAGCAAGATGAAAGTGCTGCGATTGAACGGAGAATGTATGACAACGGGTTGCGTCGTCAGTTCACATGTAAAGCGAAGAACAAATTCCACTCTAGTAACAGAAGACTTTAAAGTGTATGTACCTAGCAGTTAAGGAGAGTTCATATTTCCATATGCTAGTCTTAGTCAGTTTATTGAAAATTCCATAGGGTTTCGGAGCAGCTGCTCCAAAGCACCTAAAGTAAGAACAGTACTGATCTTATAAAGTCCGGTTGAGACCTCTCACCGCATGCTTATTTCAAAAGGATAGAATTTTCTGATTAGAATTAATAATGATCCCAATACTAAAAAATATTATATTCTATTTACCAATGAAAGTTGCTTTGGTACTAATGAGACAGACCCAAATAAAATACAAAAATATGGGCTCAGGACAATCCCTACGTAAATTACCGATGACATATCCAGAGGCGTGAAAAAATTAATGTTTGGGCAGGTATTCTGAGGATATAGAATTATCGGTAGTAATTGTTTCATACAGAATACACTAACCACAGAGGAATATTTCAAACTTTTGCAAATTGAAATGGATCCTGCATTTGAAGACTTAGAAATAAACAGAGAAATAACTTTTCAATATCTAATAGCGCAACAGTTGTGACCCGACAGTGATACCGGATTTCAATATTACATGACACAAAAATCTGGGTCAAACTCAGGTAACTGATGGAAAAGGCAAATAAAATGAAATTAATATTATATTTTGTCAACAAGTCATAGGTGACAATCTGTTTAATAACACAGGCCTGCGTGAAATTTGTGATGACGTGATTTTTGTTTGTTAAGCTCAGTTTTTATATAGAAATAACTAATTAAAATACAATTGATCTCTATCACCCACAGATTTTTTTTTGCAAATAAAAAAAATATAAAAAAATTGCCTCGGAGCTCCTCAGTACACACCTTCTGACTGGAGACTTTTCATCGACTCTTCAAAAAGGAGGCTTAAAGCTGTTCTTTTACATAATGGCAATGTTTTTGCTTTTGTTCCGGTGGGCCATTCAGTTCATTTAAAGGAAAACTATGAAAATTTAGATGAATTACTTTTAAGAATACAATATGAAAATCACAACTGGGAAGTGTGTGGAGATCTAAAAATTTTAGGCCTTCTCTTGGGTCAGCAGTCTGGATTTACTAAATTTCCATGTTTCCTGTGCGAGTGGGATAGCAGGAATCGAGAACAGCATTGGATAAAAAGAGCCTGGCCACAAAGAGAGACTTTAACACCTGGAACCAAAAATGTAATTCGCGGAAGTCTTATTGACCCTCAAAAAGTTTTACTTCCACCACTTCACATAAAACTTGGACTTATGAAACAATTTGTTAAGGCATTAAACAAAGAAGGACATTGTTTTAAATATTTGTGTAAAACATTTCCGGCTCTGTCAGAGGCAAAATTAAAGGAGGGAGTAGGGCCGCAGATTAGGAGCTTGATGAAAGATACAGAATTTGAAAATGTAATGGAAGATAAGGAAAAACATGCATGGAATGCTTTTAAAGAAGTTGTACATAAATTTCTAGGGATTTATAAAGACACAAACTATGTTGAGATCGTTGAAAATATTCTGGAAAAATTCAGAATTCTTGATTGCAATAAGAGCATAAAAATTCACTTTTTACATTCCCATTTGGACTATTTCCCGGAAAATCTTGGGGACGTGAGTGAAGAGCAAGGTGAAAGATTTCATTAAGATATTAAAGAGATGGAAAAAAGATACCAGGGGCGCTGGGACACAAAAATGATGGCCGATTACTTGGACATTGAGAAGAGATCTTCCTTTAGCTGAATATGACAGAAAAACAACTAAAAGAAGCTTTTCTGAAAAAAGAAAACCTTTTTTCTAAGAAGCGTAAAGAATAAATAACTATCTCTAATAGTTTCTATGTGTATATTTTGTATATTTTTGTATTTTTTTCTTTAATATATTATAAAACTAGCTTATAAATGAAATAAATCGTGTTTTTCCTATATTTTTGGATTTTACTGGTTTGAAAAATAACCTTACGTGATACAAAATAACTAAAAGCAGATTTGAAATCAGCGCCACCCAATTACTAGAAAACAGTTAAAATTTTTAAATCACATTTCAAAGTGTTAAAAAACGCAGGCCTGTGTAATTATACTTGGTGCAAGTTAACCTCTAAATCTAATAGTTAGAAAAATGTGAACTGTATAAAAGTTAAACACTCTTTTAGTCCTACCTTTCAGGGTCCTTAGGGCATCGAAAAAATAAAACGTTATTACGATCACTAATATTACACCCATCGACACTACAATACGAAGGATGAGACGCCATTAAAAAAAAATATTTAGCGACACTAATTTCACGTGCACAAACCACCCTGTATAACCCGCGCCTGATTTTGCCAGGAATCGAGCGCTATGGGCTTTGGCGAGAGGCGAGCAACGGCAGAGGGGAGATTTACAACGCGATAAGCAATAAGTGACTAGAGTATTTAGAATATCTTTAGACCGTACCTCTAGGTATTGAGAATTTTCATTCTGTAAGAAATTCACAAGGTACTGGAGGCATATATGACCCAGAGGATCATATGGCCCATGGACGATATGTACGCCACTGTTAGATTATTTTTAATATTGTGACATTCGTCTTATACGTGCTACCTGTAGTTTTGTGGCAACGATAAAACGATATGGTAAAGTTGGTTTGCCACTAACACCAACTTTGGCTCGTCACCAAGTATATAGATTTTGCGAAAATAATGCTATTGTCCACAATTTTAATAGGGAAAGAGAAAGGTCAGGAAAAGATTGGCTTGGCGGTTTCCTTCGAAGGAACCTTGACTTGTCAAAAAGAAAGGCCCAAGCAATGAGCCCAGCTCAGGCACAAAAACTGAACAAACAAGCAAGTTAAATAAAATAATGGACGAATTAAAGCACAAACCCCAGAATATTTACAACATGGATGAAAAGGGTTGCCGGCTTACGATACACCACTAGCAGAGTGTTTTAGCTCAGAAGGGAGCAAAACGAATTCACATGGTGGCACCTGAGCATGCTGAGAGCGTAACAGTTGTAGCTTGCTGTAATGCCATGGGTAATTCAATCCCACCCATGGTAATTTTTAAGGGAAAACAACTGAGTCCTGAACTAATGGATAACTTACCTCATGGGTTACTAGTTAAAATGGTGCCGAAAGGCAGCGTGATTGCAGAACTGTTTAACTAATTTTTGAGACATTTTACCCGTTTTAAGTCAAATGGTCCTATCCTTCTCGTGTTTGATGGAGCATCTTGATCTCACCTTGATTACACCATAGCAGAACCAGCAGAATCTCTAAACATTACGCTGCTGTGCTTGCCATCGAATACGACTCTCGAGCTGCAACCTCTTGATAAAGCTGTGTTTTATTCTTTTGATGCACACTGGGATAAGGAGTTGTTGCGTTTTGAGATACCCACCCTGAGAGAGCTCGTTTTAATCTAATTTTATCTCGGATATAGCCAAAGTGCATGACCCCATAAAATATTATATATGTATTCCAATAAAATATTATATATGTATTCCAGTGTATCCGGTGAACTCTGCAGCAATCCCCGAATGTGCGTATGCACCATCTGTAGTTACATACAGATCAATGCCTGAAGATAGGCCCCAAGGTGACATAAATAGAGATGAAACTGATTTCGATTCAGATGACGAAATTCCTCTTGCAGAGCTAAAGGTGAAAATTAATAAAACATCCAATGAATAAATTAGCAATCAGTCATTTAGAGAATTGCTACCAACGCCATTTAATAAGAAGAAGTCAAAAGTTGTTCGAAAGAAGGCACTAAATTACAAAGCAGAGCTCGTAACTAGAGATATATTTAATAAGCAGGCAGCTTCTACTTCTCAGGCAGCCACGTTATCTTCCAGCTTACCACAAGGGTCCTGGTATTCCCTACATGCGACAAAGACAGGCAGTTTGATATGCGCATGTGTGTATTGTGACAAAAATGGTATCACGAAGTGTGTGTTGGCTTGCTTGGGCTTGCTTGGGTTTGCTTGGTGCTGACGATTTTGTATGTTCAGAATGCTCATAATAAGTAAATATTACATATTCCAGTAAGATATTTTAGGTTTTAGTGGTCGGGCCATAAAATCCTACCGGTTCTGTAATATGGTCCAAATGTAGAATTTTACTTTTTGTTAAACACATTTTCGTTGAAGGGCATTTAAGAAATGTATTTAAGTCTACATATTTCCTCATTAATGTAGATTTCATTTTGTGGTAGAGAAACTTTTGTATTATTTTTTATTTTTTCAATAAAACGTTAAACATTTAAGGTGGGCCATATTTGCCTCCATTACCTTATGGTATGTGGAACGAAACCCTGTATGGGCGAGTCGAACGCGCACTTGGCCGTTTTTTATTTGAAATAAATTATTTTTGTCAAATACCGAATACATACGTACTTTATTTTCGACTTAGACGCCTCTGGTATAACAGACCAGACGTGGCCAAGTTTAGCGATGAGGTAGATTAGAACGGGGTTTCCGGTATACGAGGATGGGATAAAAAGTTTTCAGATTGACCCAGAGAGGGCGCAATTTACTATAATATTACTAAAGTTTTAAGGGAGCGCATTAAGTAGTTTGTATTCTACAATCGTTAAAGTTTTACATTCGATTGATGATGGAAAAAATCTGTAATTTTACGCCCATTTGTTACGGTCGATGAGACATCGATCCACCACCACACACCAGAGACCAAACACCAATCAAAACAGTGGACAGCGAGGGATGCACCGACTTGAAAGAACGAAAAGGAAAAAACAACAAATTCGGAGTACCTAAGCTTAAGGTGGATCCAGACCAAATGCGCTACTCCGCGCCGCGCCGTTTAAATCAGCGCAGCGCGGCGCCAAATTGCGCGACTCTGCAACAAGAGCGAACACGACCCGGCACACTTGCCGGGTTTTATTCGCTCTTGTTGCAGAGTCGCGCAATTTAGCGCCGCGCTACGCTGATTTAAAAGTCGCGGCGCGGAGCAGCGCGTTTGGTCTGGACTCACCTTTAGTTGACCAAACCAAAACATTCGCGAGAAACGTCCCGGCTTAACCAAGAAGAAAATTCTGTTCCATCAGGACAATGCTCCTTGCAACAAATCAGTAATTGTCATGGCAAAAATTCATCTGCTAGGCTTCCAACCGATTCCTCATGCATGGTTGCCATCCATCACGATATTTCGGGACTGTCACCGTTATTGAAGTTCATGTCCCGACGCACATAGGCGAAAAATCGATGAAAGTCGGACAAAACCTACACGTTATTAATTGTTGAACAAAATATTTTTAATATTACCTTTAAACCCTATTTGACTAAAAACAAATATTTTAAGCCTAATTAAATTGAACCATATCTCATGGTAATGACATTATTAGGATTATGTACCAAGAACAGTGCAAAAAAGTCGGCGCCAACGAAAAAACTTTTCTAATATTGATTTCTCAGAAAGTGCGATTCTTGATAAAAGTTAGTGTATAAGAAAAAATAAATTTTGATAGGTAAATTTTATGTAAAATATACAAGGAAGCCAAAAGATTAAAAACTGTAGCTCTAAAAATCAATAAAATAAGTATTTTTTTAGAAAGCAGAATTAGATTACTTCTTTGTATTTTCTTGTTCGATTTTAAATATTATTGGTTTTTAGTAGCTATTTTTTTTTATTTTTGCGTCTCCATGTGTATATCACAATCTAGTGCTACGTTAAAATGATTTTTCTACTTTTATTAAGGATAGAATTTTCGGAAAAAACAATAATAATGTTAGTTTCCCATTATGACCCAAAACAATTTAAACCTAATATCAGGTAGTTTTGTTACTGAATATCAGGTAGTTTTGTTACTCCGTACGTTCGGTGTACAGACTATAGGTAAGTATTTTATTAAGTAGCCAGTTCCTGATTATTATTCATTCTACCCCCTTGCGCGAGTAATTAGACGTGTGGTCATTTGCACAACCAAATTTAAGGCTTACTTAAGCTAAGTATAGTTTTAAATGCTATTACGTAATTTATTACTGATTCCAAATAAACGTATTTATAACTATACTTGCCTTAAGTTTGGTGGTACAAACGACCATTAGTCTATTAAATCATTTTTAAATTAAAATTAATTGTAGTAAAAAAAATAAGTATTGTAATAAAAAGGCAATACTGGTTTAAACATTTTATTCGTCAACTTGACCTATAATATATATAAGCCAGTTAAATATACCCCAATATTTAACTGGCTATAAGACCTATCTTTTGGTAAAAGTCCAATTAAAATCTATTTTTAGTAGTTTTAAGTGATGCCGAACAAAGGCACAAACAGACAGACAAACATTCTAAAAACTGTTGCTTTTGGTTCAGAACACCTTAAATAGACGATAGAAACCCCTTTTTTACAATTCTGCTTTATGTACAGATTTTTCATTTTGAACAACTTTATTAATAGTACAGATTAGAGCAAACGTAACTGTATAAATGCGCCATTTTTGTTAAGGGTCGCACTTGGTCGCATAAAATCATTGTTGTATTTGCAAAACAAGACTTCAGGCTTACGTCTAATCAAAGTTTTAAACTGTAATCTGACCGTATTGTTAACTTTATCCCCATGTAAAGGTAAATAATAAGATAAAAATACAAACAACTGTGCTACTTGGCCAGTTACCATAACCGTTATCCTCCTATTAATTTTATAAACAAAAAACGAAATTCATTGTAAACGTACAAATTATCCCAAAAGTTTTAATAAAAGAATCCACGAAAAACACCAACATGCATAATAAACAAAATAGCACTTTATCTTCCGTAACTCATACGCTCTCCAAGAAACCGTTCTTCGCACTAACGTAGCGAAGTAACGGGGGGTCTCGCAGTGCTCGCGCGCACAGGTACCATAGATTGGTCATTAAGGTAGAGGTCCAAGGCCTAATTTTTGTATTCTAGGAACTTTTTGAAAATAGGGTTCTGTCCGACTTTTATCGATTTTTCGCCTGTGTGCGACGTACCGACAAACGTATCAAAAGTCCCGATCGACGTTATCAAGGTTTTTTAATTAAATTTTAAAAGGCATACCCACCAACAAAAGTAATTTTAAAAGGTTTTTAAAAAGAAAGCTTTTACGTAACACGCACTACAATAGCATGGTGAAGTAGACCTCTATCTTGCGGATTTTTGCGTAGCGTCGCGTCGGTATTCTTTGGAAACACCTGTTCGCAATCCCTGCGCACAGTGTAAATTGCCAACGAATTTTTTCCTTAATGTCCATCCAGTAGTCAAAAGAAAGAAATCATTTATTAGCTAAATCCGTTGAGGTTATTCTGCAATGCCAGTATAATTTTAATTATCATGTGCAGAATTTTCTAAGGTCGAAAATTTCTCATCCCATCATCGTATTTCAAGCAACAGAATTTCGTACACCTTGTAAAATTATTTATATTATAATAAAAATTGTTTCACCAATTCCTAGTAGATGGCGACTGTGTATTTTTACTGTTGTCCGGGGTTGGTCCAAGAAAGTAAGACCATTTAAACTCACTTTGTTTCTATTTCTAAATCAGCCGCAAATTGTACAGGAATAAAGTAAAATTGTTTATGTTCAGCAATCATATTTCTTTAAGATTCCAAGTACTGGATTAGATTTACTAATTCGTTACCTTAATTAACTGTCTATGCTTTTCATTTATTTTTGTAGCACGGTTTTAATTTACCCTATTCTACTATTAATAGACCTTCGTTAATATGGAAATCCCAAAAATCATTTAGGCTCTCTTATTGATTAAATAGTCTAATTATAGATCTTACTTTTTCAGATCTAAATTAGAATCCTTGTGAGTAAATCCCAAATTTATAACAAATTGTTCTTTGAACGGGATATTACACAAACCAATAAACATATTTAATAATATTTCGCTTAACTACACTAAATATTGCCTGATGACTATGTTAAAAAATATTTCGGTACATATTTTATTACATATCAATATAATCAAGTTCCCACGCAACATTTCTTTGCATAATCGCTTTATATGCTATACCACTTATACCAGTGGATCCGTTCTTGAACGATTTCGTCGTTTTATCCATGCTTTTGTAAATTTTTTTGACCTGTTATACCATCTTGGAATTTCTTAGGGGTTAAAAATTGACAGTTTATTTAAAAATCGTTTTGCAAATACAATGTCGCGTTTTTTTATTTTGTTAGAAGTTACAGTACTTACGTATATACCATCTGAATAGTAACCTTCTTGGCAGTTAATGTAGTCACAGTTTACTCAATTATATTGGCTCTGCATAAACTGACCGACTCCATGACACCAGGGGTGCGCCAAGCTCCTTCGGCGCCCTTGGGCACAATTGCCGTCGAGCACGTTCCGACGCTTCCAGTAGTCAACCTTTTTTTGCAAATCCTCCAACTGTCGATGTTTTTTTTTTTGTAAACAGTCGACCTTTTCTTTAGAAAAGCTCCCCGAAACGCTTAAGAGATTGCAACACTGCAGAGATTTCAACCAATTCAAATTTTAGGCTTTAGAGTTTCTACAATAAAAGAGAATATTTTTCTCCAAGCACAATTAATAACATTTAAATTCAAGAGATAAGTTATTCCTTTTTTAAATTTCTACAAGTTAGAATTATTATGGATTCAAAAGTCACTCTCAACTCGCACAGATAATATAGTGACGGAATAAAGTATGTGATGGTTCAAAATATATAGCGTGCTTTTTGGTAATAATTATTGTTTATATGACATTAACGGCTGTTAAGATTTACCAATTAGGCTGAAAAACCTCAGTATACGGTGAAAAGCCTCTTTTTTATAAGGTTTTATCTATTTTTTATATATAAGGCTAAAAATATTCCCTATCAAATACGATATTTAATCTGAATAAGTTATTCATTGCATTACCTTGATTAATTTCCTACAATATAGAATTGTTTGATATTCATTAACCAAGTCTAACATTATTTACTTTTATGTTTTATGGACTGGCAAGTAAAGTTAGAATATAAAAATGTATTGTTCTTTTTGGTATAGTTGTTTAATATGACTTGAAATTTATTGTGTGGGAAAATACCAGTAACGTACGATTCATATAAGAAATGTTTTGGATTAAGGCTTTTCTTATGGGTATAGAGTTTATTGTTGCACAGGAGTTTTGAATATACAAATAAAAATCGAAATATATTTTTACCGGAAAAACTATGGATGCCATAATATGAAGAATTAAACAGGCATAATTCATTTTTAATTACCAAATAATATATATATATATATATATATATATATATATATATATATATATATATATATATATATATATATATATATATATATATTCTCCCAAAATTACTTATTTAGCTCCAAATTAATTTTAATAGAAGTATATGAATTTCTGGTTACCAGTAAAATTAAACATTAAAAAAATTATTTGTAAAACAAAATGTAAATTTTATAAAAATATATTTTTTCTACAACCGAGCGAAAAGTACAAATTTGCGCTTTCACAAGAAAGCGCAAAGTTGGACATTTTCGAGGAACAAGCGTTTGTTTTACTTTGTCGCTCGCCGAGCGACAAAGTTACTTTGTCGCTCGCTTAGTTACCATGGACACCTTAATAATAATAAAGAAACGTCCAGCGTATCTGCGACTTTTGACACAAAATATAAACTGTCAAATTTGATATCAATAATTATTAATTACATTACAAAATATTTTTATAAAAACGCCGGTTGTAGAAAAAATCATGTGTGTAATTCGAGCGCAAAGTGACATTGCCGCTCTCGCGAGATAGCCGCGCTCCGCTACGCGTCGCGCGTCTAACTTCTCGCTCAGAGCGGCAATATATCACTTTGCGCTCTTAATACACAAATAGCTATTATTATCAGGTCTTCAGCCAGATTTAATTATGATTTAGAGTTAATAAAATAGCTTGAAACGGCTGAAAATTTCTCCAAAATGTTAACTAATATGTCATTTTCGGGGTTATTGAGGTCAGAAAATCTAATATTACATATTAGGGGCAATAATTTATCATTATTAGTTACATTTTATTTACCTTTTCTACCAATAGCCTGAATCCGACCCCGACGAGTAGTTGTAGCTTTACTATTGGAGATACATTCTTAAAAGTGGATGGGTTCGAATGTAGACACCAAAGAACATCCCGTGAAGTTCCGTGCGCATGTCTAGACGCTCGGTTTGCGCATGGTACGCATTTTGGTCTACTGCGCAGATGTGAAAAACGAAAAATATAAAACACGAAAAATAGTTGGGAAAAAAGTTAAATACGTAGTTGTAGCTTTACAACTGGAGATATATTCTTAAAAGTGGATGGGTTTGAATGTAGACACCAAAGTACGGGGTATCCCATTTTTGGCACTTTTGCGTGGTATCTCCCTTATTTTTAAAGATAGAGGGTTGCGGTTTTCGCGACAGTGTGCTACTTTTTTGTGAAATTAAAGATAACGCCAGCAGAATTTTCATAGCCCTTTTGATTTTTGAGATACAGGGTAGAATCGAAAAGTGTAACGTTTGAGGAACCCCCCGTATCTGAGTTACTTTTAAACTTATCGAAGAAGTTAAAACGTATTCTCATAGATTTTTTTCCGTAGAATCCAGTGGCGTAGTCGCTTTTTTTCTAACACTCCGGTTTTTAGGTATGAAGCAAACATATTAGGTATGTTCTTTTAAATGGAACACCCTGTATATTATTTTTCCTATTTATTAGGCATAATGTGGGCTTTCCAAAATTATATAAGTGTATACAATTATTTTTAAAAACAAGCTCAGAATTTAAGATTTTCTAAAATTTTCTTTTGTGTCCAATCAGTAGGTAGTAGGGTACGGCTAAAATTTACTAAAAACAAAATTGATGTAAGTAATTATTATACTTTCAAACTTAATTCGAAATATCTTTTTTAATTCCCAAGTCTTAATTATTTATTACAGCATTTAACTTAATTATGATTAAATTATTGAATTTTACTCAAAACAAAACAATAACCTATCTTACTTAAAACTTAAGTTAGGAAAAACAAAAGAGAAACAGAATTTTGAAAAAGCAAAGCGTTTTTAAAAGTGGTTTTCAAAATGATGGTTATTTTCCCGTACGCAAAATTGGCACATTTTCGATATTCTTCTAATAGCGTTCAAAAGAATCATAGGCTTTCTTTCTAAATTTCGGAAAGTTAAATCGATTGCCGCATGAAGATCCGCTACAGGCTGATATTGTGTTTTATAGATTTTATTTTACATGAAACCCCATAAGAAAAAATTCAAAACTGAAAGATCTGATCGAGGGGGTCATCTTATAGGTCCGTAGGTACCAATCCATCTTTGAGTAAAGTTATCGTCTAAAACTGCCCTTAAAAGCGCAGAGTTGTGGCTTGGGGCACCGTCTTGTTGAAGATAAACGGCATTATAACGGGCCAGTGGAACATTTTCCATCAATTCTAGAATAACTTTCTGAAGGATTTCTCGGTACCGACGCGCTGAGAGACCTCCTTCAAAAATTCTGTAAACTATGCGTCTTCCAAAAATGAAACACGATACCCCAACCCCAAAGCGTCCTTGTTGTGCCCTCTCAAAAATCAAATGGTGATTTTCTCTGGACCGATTCCTTGTATTATGGCGATTGAAAATTCCCGCACTTGAAAAATAAGATTCATCGGACCAGATAACGAGTCTGCCAAAAGCTTAGACAAGGAAAGAGAGGGGACGCGTAACTATTTGACATGAAGTGTGACCATCCGACACCAGAGCGATCCGCTCAATGGCGTAACTAGAGGTTTTGTAAATTAATTTAATTTTTTTCCTTCTTGCTGCAAAAACTGTATGAAATAGAATATTTAAAATAGTGCTATAAAATAAAACAATGTTATACTGGATTTTTTTAAAATTATGCATTTATTTTTGTAATTTCATAACAAAAACCATACTGATGTACCAAAGAAAAAATCGAAATACACTTACATATTATTATTAGCTTAGACGAGGAAAGAGAGAGGACGGGTACTACATGCTACGGATATGAAGCCATCTGACACCAGACCCCGGATCACGCCACATAGAATTCTATTCTACGTGTCAAAGTCACCTGACTACTCAAACAAAACAAACAATCCATCACATGGCCACTGTCATTAGTGTCAAAATCGCGTAGAACTCAATGCATCGTGATCCAGCACCAGGCTATGGCGGCGTATCATGAGAGGCGATTGTAGACTTTTACCAAAACGAATAAAACGACTTATAGTAATAATTTATTTTTGGTTTGTTAAATGTGGAGAAAATCAATAGATCCAATGTACTCCTTCAATTTTAATTGTTCTCAAGTATATTTAAAAAAATATATGTAATATAATAATAATAACAATTCTGAAAAGTTATTAAAACTAACTATATAGGTACATAGGCAAACAAATTTAGAAACAATAAATATTAAGTACGCCTAATAAACTGATACAAAAATAAATATTTACATAATACAAAAGTTGTGTAAAGTTATTCTGCTTTTCAAATTCAAATTGAAATAAGCTTTATTGCCAGAAGACTTACATCTTATAGACAAAGCAAGAAGGTAGTTCCTATATGATACATGATCCTACATACTAGTATTTCATTACAAATAAATATATATAAAAAAATATCTAAATAAAGTATATAAGCAGACCAACACTAATAAAAGACAAACTCAACAAGGTATACAAACAATACACATAATTTTAAAACTCGATATAATCATATAGGTGTAAAAAAATTAAAATGAGTCATCATAAAATTCAGCAACAGAATAAGAAGCCCTGTCAGTCAGCAAATGTCTAACTATTCAAAGACTTTATATTGCTTGGAAGGTAGTTGTACTGCTTGGAAAAACCGTCTTCTAAGCTGTTTTTTTCATGGTGTTTCATCTAAGTTTTGTTCCACATTACCGGCCTTACTATCCCTGGCTGGCACAACAGAAACAGAACAGGAACGCCTCCAATTTCTTGCCTACAACAATACATTTAATTAGCTTATTTCTAGCATATGATACCTACACTAGGTACCTATATTACAAAATAATATTACAAAATGTTGTGTAAAGTCTGACTTACTTGCTTTGTTTGTGACATTTCCTGGAGATATTTAGGCAGTTCCTCAAATACTGTAGGTACTGCATCATCTAATAGACAAGTTTTTTCACCAATACTATAAAATAAATTCCAGTCAAAGTGCTTTGAAGAAATTTTATCATTTTTCTAGGACTCCAGTCTGCAACATGCATTTTTTTAACCCAAAGAGCAAGTCTTCTGGGATCGTTCATGAGGAATCTACAACAAAACAAATAAATTATATATTTAAAAAAAAAACCTGCTGTACTGACTAATTTACGCACACAAAGTTAATGAAATATTATAATATTTTTTCCGAATAAAAACATACCCGCCACTGGAAAAAATCTTGCCATTATCATAATTTATATCTTTAATGAGTTGATAATGAATGAAAACATTCAAGCACATTGTTCAAATAAACATACATAGTCTGTTTTGAAAATGCCTAAATCATCATATTCGAATTGCGTTGATAAATTATCTCATAACAAAAATATTTCGAAAATTGTTTGTCTTGCAACTATGTAACATTTAACTTTTTACCTGTGAAAGGTAATTCCAGGCTCATTTCTCTCGTTTCGGCTTTTGCAGCCATAAGCAGTACAACCCACCATCATAAATTACTAAAATGTAGTCGTCTTTAATCAAAATTCTGTTCGAAACACCACAAAATATCTTTGATGTCACCGGCAATGTTTGGCACCAAAAAATGGCGTCGTCTCGAATTTTAGTCACACTTGCCATGCGTTAGCTTAAATGAGTGTTACCAGTCCCCTCTCTTTCCTTGTCTAAGGCCAAAAGGTTCATCAGTACCGATTTGTTGTAAATACCATTGGCAAAACAACATTCGACGCTCGGCATCACCAGGGTGCAAATGTTGAACTATGTGGAATTTATAGAGGTGATACTTAAATTTTTGCAAAATTCTTTGAGCATTAGACTTGGATACACCAGTTGCTTCCTGTATTCGCTTGAAAGAAGATGAAGGCCTGAAGGCGTCGCTTCTACATAACCCTATACGTTTATTTCTTTTATATCTCTATCTTGTTTAGTGTATGCCTTAGGACGGGGCTGGATAAATGATCCATGCTCTACTAAATTTGATTTAAGGCGGGCAAATATATCTGGGAAAGGTTGCCTTCTCTCTGGATATCTAATGAGAACAAAAAAAAAACCACTAAGATATTATCCTAACCATAGCGCTGAAAATACGTTACCTTTGTAAACATAATTCTGAAGCTTCTTGGGGATTTTCATTCGATTGTATAAAACAAACCAACATATCATACTTTTCATTACTTTAAAAAAATAACACCAAAACAACAAAAATATTTTACTAATAATCAAAAACTGACAAAATCGCAAAGATTTTGACATTTTGTCTTTTGTTCCAAACAAATTAGCCATAGCCTACTACCTACTGATTGGACACAAAAGAAAATTTTAGAAAATCTTAAATTCTGAGCTTGTTTTTAAAAATAATTGTATACAATTATATATTTTTGGAAAGCCCACATTATGCCTAATAAATATGAAAAATAATATACAGAGTGTTTCATTTAAAAGAACATATGTTTGCTTCATACCTAAAAAACGGAAAGTGTTAGAAAAAAACCGGCTACGCCATTGTATTCTATGGAAATAATTCTATAAGAATACGTTTTAACTTCTTCGATAAGTATAAAAGTAATTCAGATGCGGGGGGTGCCTCAAACGTTACACTTTTCGATTCTACCCTGTATCTCAAAAATCAAGAGAGCTATGAAAATTCTGCTGGCGCTATTTTTAATTTCACAAAAAAGTAGCGCACTGTCGCGAAAACCGCAACCCCCTATCTTTAAAAATAAGGGAAATACCCCGCAAAAGTGCCGAAAATGGGACACCCTGTACATCCCCTAAAACTCCGTGCGCATGTCTATCACGCTTGGTTTGCGTGTGGTGTGCATTTTGGTCAACGATGCAGAGGTCAAGCAACTAAAAATATAAAAATCGAAAAATGAAGTCAAAAAAAAGTTGGGGAAAAAGTTAAAAAGGAAAATACGTAGTTATAGCTTTACAATTAAGATATATTCTTAAAAGTATATGGGTTTAAATGTAGACACCAAAGCACATCCCCTGAAATTCCGTGACTTTTTGAAAATAGGGTTCTGTCCGACTTTTATCGATTTTTCGCCTGTGTGCGCCGCCAGCACTCTTAACTGTTAAACAATAATATTTATATTAAAAGATAGTATTTGAATCCAAATTAATTATTAGTTGTACTAAGTTTCATCCATAGCATAGGTTAACTAAAAATATTTTAAAAGTAATGTTTATTATAATAACACTTCATATTTTTAACTCTAACAGTGATTAAAGCTAAAGCGAAATAAGACTGAGATCATAATTAGGTGTTAAAAATATTTTATTTAGGGCGAAATTAGTTTTTTAGTACAAGTATTTTGTCTCCAAAGCTGATTATGTAAGATGAGAGCAAGGTGCTCGATGACCGATTGTTATTAGTACGAAGATAAGAGCAAGAAGATAGCATAGGTAACCTGAAGGTAAAATAAAGTTCAATCGTCGAGTCACTTACTTAGTAGCTTTCTCTTGAAGCCAAATAAGTATTTTCCTGCTGACTTAATTTTGCTTCTATTTTAATTTTAAATTTTTGTATGAGCCACAAAAGCAAATTCTAATATACTAATAACTTTATGCGGAACTGAGGGAAAACGACTGGGACAAGATAATCTCGATCAGTTTCATAGTTTACGACATCGAGTACCAGAAGAGAAACTATTTCTTAGGAAAAACAGATATATTAGATAAATAAGAAATCGTTAGTTTGCCGAATCCCTCCTAGTCCAATTTTACAATAAATGATCATTTTTGTGATAATTATTAAAAGACGATCTTTGTGGCTATTATTTCGCACATCCTTCATGCCCTACGCGGGTAATCTGATCCTCATAGTTGCCACATTTCTATATTTTGTTGTTTTTTATTTATATTCGATGAAATGACAATTTCTAAAGTGTTTTGCCGGCGATTTGGACAAAGTAGGGGTGGCATATCAATTATTTTGTAGTATTAAAACTTTATTTAATTTATTTTTATTTTAAAATAAATATCGTAAAAGTGATCATTTTTTACTTTTTTGTCTGCAGTCTTCAATTCAAATAAAAATAACAAGTGGACAAACTATGGATATCTGATCTGATACCTACTGTTACATAAGTAAAATACAATTCAATCCTGCAATTAATTTAAGAACAACTTAGAGTGGAGTGTCATACTTTGAGGCTTTTAAAGTTGAAAAAAGTTTAACAGCAACAATTTTTATGAATTATTATCCAAATAAAATTGTCATCGTGAAAGCTAACGGACGCATTTCCTTTCAATCTAATCTGGCAATCAATCAATCGTTCACAATTCTCATTTTTGTCATATCTAACTTCCTTGCTTGGACTTTCTTTATTAGTTATGTTTCTGCTCCATACATCATTGCAAGTCCGGTCCTGATTTATAAGTCACTCCCCTCTTTCTGTTGCGCTGATTCTAGGGTCAAACAGCGCACCGACCTTTCTTTAAATTTTTCAATCTCACCTGCGCGTGTAATTTCCAAATCCAACGTAGGTACCAATTGCTGTGATGGGGAAACTTACGTATTTTTTAAAATGCCTTACTTTTCCACTAAACTTCATGTACTCGGCTTTCGTTCTATATATTTTTAGGTTTTTCTTGTTTTAATTTTAATTAGCTTTTACCCGCGACTAGACTTGCGTATATATATTCTTTGTGTATTATTAAACAATGACCTTTGGGGCATACCCCGTATCTTATAATAAAAAATTAGCCTCTTTACTTTTGTAAAAATATGTAATTCTAATTATTTTAATTAATCTATGATGATATTTTTAGTACCGTTATTATTTTCCTACAGTGAACAAACTTTAACAAAACAAATAATTTTTGCGCCGCCGTCATACCTTCTTCATATCGTGGCACACTCTGTACTCTGTACCTATAAATACAGTTAGAATGTTTTTTTTTTTAATTTCGCTTATTGATTATTCAGTTGCAGAGTAATAAATCCAAGGCCCACTTTCTTGATATTTGCTGAAGGACCCAGGTTTCATCCCGGATTGTATATCCTGAAAGATCTACTTACCTATTTAGTATGGATAAAAAATAGCCCATATTTTCTGTGACGTACGCTTTTTCTATGCCAATGTTCATCGCAATTCTGACTATTGGGACGTGATTGACAAATCGAACAAATAAACCGATTTTCGCATTTACAATATAGGAAAGAAGATATTGATTGACTCCCACACAAATGTGTACACAGTTAGTGACAAAAAGAACGGGAATCAATAATCAATTCCGGTTTAGCGTTGAAATGGATTTTGTCACATTACACGGCCTTTTCTATAATTTAAATACTCCAGCGCCATCTATATTGACCTGCATGAACTACATTATACCTAGCCCACTATGGAGAGTACTTTATAGCAGGTGCGGCCCGTCAACTTTTAAAAGTTGTATATTTCAGCCGCCGAAAGTCCAATTAGGAAGTTTCCATTTTTTTCATTTTCTCTTAATAAATAGTCCTAAGAATGTAAAAAACATATGTATTTTTGTTTTTAATTATCTGTAGAAATAAAAAAGTTATCGTCCTTCAAAGTCTGAGATGCTACGCTCATGTTGGCTGAGGCTGGATGACGTCGAATACACAACGCCGTCAACAGCGTACTAGGCGCCCGTTTAATCTTTAGTGTTATTCTTACCGGCCAGGACGCGAAAGCAGCAGCGGGCAGCTAGCCCGGCGACCATGGGGCGACAGAGTTCTGTATTTTGACGTCACGGCCGATAAAAGCCGCGCGCGAAGTTATTAAATAAGAAATTGAATAAGTTCGTCAATTTTGAAGATATCGAGATAATTTTTTTTTGTTTGACAAGTTAAGTGAAAGACTATTAAATGATGTTGAAGTTACTCGATATTTCTGACATAGGAAACTTCCTAATTACCACCAACAGCACACAGGTCAAGTGACAAAAATAATTCAAGTTGCTTTTTATAGGACCCATGCCAAGTTCAGGTTTTGTAATAGTGAGCCTACTAGGAATGTTTTGGTAAAGAAAACAATATTTTGTAATTTGCGAAAAAAAGTTGAATTTTTAATTGACCCACCATGGGAAAAAATTAACACGCCTAGGTACTTTATTTATTATTTTTTCTAAACAAATTTTACATCATTTTGTCGACAATTCTTAAATTTTAAGAGAAAAAAATGTATGTAGTAGAAAGTTATAGTGATTTGAATTTTTTTTAAATTATATTTTAGGTTTAAAAAAAATTCAAATGACTACAACTTTCTACAAACATATTTTTTTCTCTTAAAATTTGTGAATTGTCGACAAAGTGGTGTAAAATTAGTTTAGAAAAAATAATAAATAAAATACCTAGGCGCGTTCATTTTAATTTAATTAATTTTAATTCCCAGGTGGGTCAATTCAAAAATACAACTTTTTTTCGCAAATTAACAAATCTTTTTTTCCTTACCAAAACAATCTTAGTAGGCCCACTATTAAAACACCCGAACTTAGCATGGGTCCCATAAGTAGCACTTTAAAATTTCCCGGGCCGCGCCTGCTTTATAGGCAAACATCGTTTCTCCACGATATTAAACTCCGTTGACAAGTAGACATCACCTCGATAAACACGTTCAGATTTATTAAAAAGATTTAAGAGTTAGTACTTGTGTAAATTAAAATCTTCTAGTTGATCAGTTAGGTTTTGACAGGTTTTTGTCATGTCACTGTGAATAAGTTTTCATTAAAACGTATGAGTTATTCTAATATTTAAGCGATTTGCTTGATTTCTAAAACGGATCGGAATGCGGTTTTTTGCATTCGCTTCCAAAAATTATTTGTAAAAAATGTACCTACTTTGTATCTTATACAAACCGGAAATTGCATTGCTGCAGTCAAAAATGAATTCACAAAAATGCATTTTTTGAATTAGCTTTAAGAAAATTAAATAACTTTCTTAATAAGACTCAGAATTGGGTCAAACCGGGTTCCCGGGGGTTTTCGAGGTCGCTCATCACGATTATGATGTTCTAGTTGACCCACAGCCGACCTGGAGCTCAGGATCGCTGATGAACGTCATCTCCGTGGGACTCTCCCAAAATTCACGCGGGGAAGGGGAGAAACTCGGCGCCCGGGGGTTTTTTGGGTTGCTGAATTCAAATATGGCATCGGCGAACACCCCCCGGACACCTGGTGCGCCGGAACCTGGACGTGGACGTCATCTCCGAAGCTTTTCCAGACACGATCGCTAAAGACAAACCGAAAATCGTTATGTGGGGTTTTTTGGGGCGCTGAATCCAAATTTCTCATCGAAAACGACCCCCCGAACACCTGGTGCACCGGAATCTGGACGCGATCGTCATCTCCGAGGATTTTCCAGACACGATCGCTAAAGACAAAACGAAAATCGTTATGGGGGGTTTTTTGAGGCGCTGAATCCAAATTTCACGTCGAAAACGACCCCCGAACATCTGGTGCACCGGAATCTGGACGCGGACGTCATCTCCGAGGTTTTTCCAGACACGATCGCTAAAGACAAACCGAAAATCGTTATGGGGGGTTTTTTGGGGCGCTGACTCCAAATTTCACGTCGAAAACGACCCCCCGAACACCTGGTGCACCGGAATCTGGACGCGATCGTCATCTCCGAGGGTTTTCCAGACACGATCGCTAAAGACAAAACGAAAATCGTTATGGGGGGTTTTTTGGGGCGCTGAATCCAAATTTTACGTCGAAAACGACCCCTCGAACACCTGGTGCACCGGAATCTGGACGCGGACGTCATCTCCAGGTGTCACATTTGCAAAAAATGAAATGAAATTCACATCAAGGGGTTTTTGAGCTGCCCTCCTCGAATCCAGCATCCGCGACCATACTCCAACTATCTAGTGCACCGGAACTTTTATCTTGACATCGATGTCATTCCCATGAATGCCACTCAAACCTGATGATTTAATGTCTTAGAGACTGACGTCAATACTGCAATAGCTGTTTCGAATTGTTGATTCGGTTTGTCTTTAGCGATCGTGTCTGGAAAACCCTCGGAGATGACGTCCGCGTCCAGATTCCGGTGCACCAGGTGTTCGGGGGGTCGTTTTCGACGTGAAATTTGGATTCAGCGCCCCAAAAAACCCCCCATAACGATTTTCGTTTTGTCTTTAGCGATCGTGTCTGGAAAACCCTCGGAGATGACGATCGCGTCCAGATTCCGGTGCACCAGGTGTTCGGGGGGTCGTCTTTGATGAGAAATTTGGATTCAGCGCCCCGAAAAAAGCCCCCATAACGATTTTCGGTTTGTCTTTAGCGATCGTGTCTGGAAAACCCGCGGAGATGACGTCCGCGTCCAGATTCCGGTGCACCAGGTGTTCGGGGGGTCGTTTTCGACGTGAAATTTGGATTCAGCGCCCCAAAAAACCCCCCATAACGATTTTCGTATTGTCTTTAGCGATGGTGTCTGGAAAACCCTCGGAGATGACGATCGCGTCCAGATTCCGGTGCACCAGGTGTTCGGGGGGTCGTTTTCGATGAGAAATTTGGATTCAGCGCCCCGAAAAAACCCCCATAACGATTTTCGGTTTGTCTTTAGCGATCGTGTCTGGAAAAACCTCGGAGATGACGTCCACGTCCAGGTTCCGGCGCACCAGGTGTCCGGGGGGTGTTCACCGATGCCATATTTGAATTCAGCAACCCAAAAAAAACCCCGGGCGCCGAGTTTCTCTCCTTCCCCGCGTGAATTTTGGGAGAGTCCCACGGAGATGACGTTCATCAGCGATCCTGAGCTCCAGGTCGGCTGTGGGTCAACTAGAACATCATAATCGTGATCAGCGACCTCGAAAACCTCCGGGAACCCGGTTTGAGCCAATTCTGAGTCTTATTAAGAAAGTTATTTAATTTTCTTAAAGCGAATTCAAAAAATGCATTTTTGTGAATTCATTGTTGACTGCAGCAATGCAATTTCCGGTTTGTATAAGACACAAAGTAGGTACATTTTTTACAAATAATTTTTGGAAGCGAATGCAAAAAACCGCATTCCGATCCGTCTTAGTGCAAAAAATTCCGAGATTTTGGCTGTTTTAGTGCTTCATTGCCGCGACTATCTATAAATTGACTTTTTTAGAAATTTGCAAAAAAACTCATAGTATAAAACTTATTCTTACACTTACACTTGTCTATAAAACTTTTGGTTGTCAAATTAGACCGGTCAACGTTGGAGAATCTGGCCATTAATATTAAATGGTGTATCCCGCAGGAACTATCTATCCAATCGGGAGGAAAAGTAACATTCTATTCTGTGACCTGCATAGCATAAGTTGCCTGGGTGTCAAGTTTCGTCGCACCTTCTCTGTTGAGACGTGATTGAATAACAAACAAACATATTTTCGCATTTATAATATTGGTACCTGTGATATATGTAGGCATTAATTTTATATTGCACCTCGTATCGGTAGAGTACCAAAAAAAGGGTACCGTGGATTCTCGACTAAAGAATCAGTATGTTTTCGGTACTCAAGGCATTTGTTTATATTAACAACCTAATTCTAGTAAATAGATATAGTTCGTAGTAAATATCGGAGTTTTATTTAAATACTACCGAATATATTACAGTGGCGACGAGGAGTTTGCTCTTTTAGTGAATTGTGCGGAGTTTCAAATTAAACTCTCGGTACTAAAAGTGAAAACCCACATTAATTAATTAAACACAATTTTTTTTTATAAAATGGCAGCCGAAAATGTCGGACACCTTCGTGAGTTTGACCCAGTCAACTCGGATTGGGCCATTTACAAAAGACGGCTTGACAATTACTTTACCGCAAATGAGATTACCGATGATGGTCGGAAAAGAGCAATTTTGCTAAACTTATTAAGCGAAGACGCGTACCAGTTAGTGCGCGATTTATGTCTGCCTACAGAACCGGAGGACAAAACTTACGCTAATTTAGTGGCTATAATTTCGGGTCATTTTAAGCCCGTCCTCACGGATTTTGCGGGGCGCTATAAGTTCTATAATGCTCGTAAAGTCGCGAGTGAATCCGCCAGAGACTGGGCTGCTAGACTTAGAAATCTAGCAGCTTCCTGTGATTTTGAGTCTACTCAATTTTTACAAAACGTACTTCGTGATGTGTTCATCGTCGGTTATGATAAAGGCCCGGTACAGGATCGTTTATTAGAGGAAAAAAGAGAAGTTAAGTTGGAAGATGCAGTGGGAATTGCAGTAGCTAAATCTGCATCCCATATTGATGATACGTCAGTTGGTTTGGTAAAGGTGGAGCAGGAAATTAATTTTGCACAGGCCTCTCACAAAAATAAGGGGGCACTATGTCAAGCTGTAGGAACGGCATCTCGTGGATGGCAGCAGGGTGGAACCAGCGGGGGCAGGCAATCAGCGCCAGGCCCATCACGTATCAATCAGGCATGCTACGTTTGTGGTAGAGGGAACCACACAGCAGATAAGTGTTCATTTAGAGACTGTTTTTGTCATATTTGTCAAAAGAAAGGCCACTTGGCGCCAGTATGTCCAAAAAAGCGTATTAAAAAGTTTAATACATTTGTGAACACACATAATTATTTAGAAGCCGACGAATATCCCCTTTACAACTTAGAATTCAATAATAACTCCATTTTAATAAATTTAAAAATAGAAGATATTGAATTTACCTTTACTCTTGATACCGGTTCAAGTTTTTGTGTTATTTCAGAGCGTTTTTATTGGACATATTTTAAAAACAAAATGTTAAACGAAACAAATAAATGTTTTACTTTATATAATGGTGAACAAATTGTGCCAATAGGCTTCATCACATGCAAAGTAGATTTTGAAAATAAGGAACAAAATTTAAATTTTTATGTTATTAAAAATGCATCTGGACCCCCGTTGTTAGGACGCGATTTTTTTAATCAGTTCAATCTTAATATTACTAACTTAAATTTTTTGGAAGCTTCAAAGGACGTACATTTAGTTATTAAAAAATATAGTTCTGTTTTCGCCCAGGGTCTGGGTAAATTTAACAAGGGTTGTATATCGATAAAACTAAAAGCTAATGACATAACTCCCAAGTTTTTCCGAGCAAGGCCGTTACCATTTGCGATGAAACAAAAAGTAGAAAATGAGTTAGACCGTCTTCAGGAGTTGGGAGTGATTGAACCAGTGAATTACAGCCCTTGGGGGACGACAGTTGTTCCCGTTTTAAAGAAAGATGGTTCCGTAAGGCTTTGCGGGGATTTTAAGATCACCTTAAACCCATTTATAGAGGTGGATCAATACCCACTACCCCGAATAAACGAGTTATTTGCAACGTTACAGGGGGGTGTACATTTTACAAAACTAGATCTTTCTAATGCCTATCAACAGATTTGTTTAGATTCCCAATCTAAGGTGTTGTGTACCATTACCACCCACAAGGGTTTGTATCAGTATAATAGGGCACCTTTTGGAATTGCTAGTATTCCCGCCAAATTTCAAAAGCTCATGGAGTCCCTGTTGTTAGGTATTGAAGGGGTTATTGTCTTTTTAGACGACATATTGATCACGGCAGAAAACCGCGAAAAACACCTTCAGAGGTTAGGTAAAGTTCTAGGGGTTTTACAAGACGCGAACCTTAAATTGTCTTTAGATAAATGCAAATTTTTTGTTCCTGAAATATCATATCTAGGATTTGTTATAAATAAGGAGGGATTGCATACTGCCAGTGACAAAATAACGGCAGTCCAAAATGCACCAAAACCAAGCAATGTTACCCAGCTTAAATCTTCTATTGGATTAATAAATTACTATGGACAATTTGTCCCTAATTTATCAACAATTTTGTATCCATTTTACAATTTATTAAAAAAGGAAGTTAAATGGTACTGGTCACCAGATTGTGACAAGGCATTCAAGAAAATAAAAGAACTGCTCACTTCAGCACCCATTTTGGTACATTATAATCCTTCTTTTCCAGTGATTCTTAGCTGTGACGCTAGCGATTACGGAATTTCTGGATTAATTGCGCATGTGCTTCCAGATGGCCAAGAGAAACCTATTGCTTATGCCTCACGAACTCTGTCTGATTCTGAAAGAAAGATGAGTCAGATAGAGAAAGAGGGATTGGCTATAATTTTTTCCCTCTGTAAGTTCAATCAATATTTGTACGGTCGTAAATTTACTTTGTTGACAGACCACAAGGCATTAACCACAATTTTTCATCCTCAGAAGGGGATACCCCAATTCTCCGCAAATCGATTGCGTCGTTGGGCACTTATTTTGTCTAACTATCAGTATGATATTAAATTTGTAAAGTCTGAAAAAAATTACGCAGATTGCTTGTCGCGTTTACCTGTTAAAACTCGCGAAGAGGAATGGGAAAACGTGGATATTAACTATGTTAATTATTTTTCGGAAAATAAAGACTTCCCCATAAATTTCGAATTAGTTAAAATGGAAACGCAAAAAGATGAAACCCTATTATGTGTAAAAAGATATTTACTTACCGGGTGGCCAACAAAAGTTCTCGAAAATATGAAACCGTTCTATAGAGTTAGAAATGAACTCAGCATTGAGTCAGAATGCATTTTGTGGAACAACCGGATAATTATTCCAGGGACGTTACAATCCAGTATTTTAGAAAGTTTGCACGTGTCACATTTGGGCGTGGTTAAGATGAAAAGCTTAGCTCGTTCATATATTTGGTGGCCAGGGCTAGATCGAGATATTGAAAATATTTGTCGAACATGCGAAAGTTGTTTATTAAACAAGAAAACTCCGGATAAGGCAGTTCTTGAAACATGGCCTTATCCTGATGAAGTTTGGCATAGAATTCACATCGATTTTATGGGCCCCTTTTTAGGTAAACAATATTTAATATTATTAGATGCGCACTCCAAGTGGCTGGAGGTATTCCCTGTAAATTCACTTACCTCCAAATCAACCATCAATATATTAAGGGCAAGTTTTGCCAGATTTGGCTTGCCAAGACGCATTGTCACTGACAATGCTACCACATTTTGCTCGCGAGAATTTCATGAATTCTTATCTCGAAATAATATTAGACGTATTACTTCACCCCCTTTTCATCCTTCTTCAAACGGCGCTGCCGAAAACGCCGTAAAAACGGTTAAAAATGCACTTCTAAACGCCTTGGGCAATAAAAAGCATAGTATTGATGATTTAAATAAGGTTTTATGTAATTTCCTGTTTGATTTTAGAAATACAATTCATTGCACCACAGGGGTTAGTCCTGCTACCTTAATGTTTGGACGTAATCTAAGGACCAGGTTTGATAACCTCTTACCAAACACAAATTTAAAAATTAATACTGATTTAAAAGGTCGGGTTCTGACACAACAAAAAAAACAAAAATTTTATCATGGGGGAAAAAGAAGTTTAGATTTTTATATTGGTGAGTGCGTAACAGTAAAAGATTATCGTAATGTTAGAAATCCGACCTGGATTAAAGCAATGGTTGTTAAGAAAATTGGCAAATCCACTTATTTAGTAAAAATTCCGGATTTAAATGACGTGATGTGGAAAAGACATTTAAATCAAATAAAAAAAATTGAAATGCAACATAGTTATTTTTGTATTAAGTGCGTGAAGTGAGTGTTTTTTTAATGGCATATGAGAGTGTCAATTTTTTGCCGAGACCGCAGGTCGAGGCGAAAAATTCTCTCGAATGTGCCATTAAAACACGAATTTCACAAACGAAATACAAACAACATTTTTTGTACAACTGAAAGTTTGAATTAATCGGTAAAATTGTATATTATAATAAAAATTTTACCATATAATTTCACATAATCAAGTTAACAGCCCTGTCGTTACTATAGAAATGGTTTGTTGGCACGTTGCTTGTTTTGTTGTCATACGTTGATAGCTGTTCATATTTATTGCAATTTTTTAAATAAATAGTATAAGTACTTAAAATGGATGTAGATTACGATAGTGATAGCGAGATTCCTTCAGATATAGCCGATATAGCAAATTCGGCTATAGCTAACATGTTACCGGCGAAATCAAAATTTATATACGAGAAAAATTATAACCAATTCCGTGAATGGTGCGGCAAGAAAAATATACAAAAAGTGTCTGAAAAGGTACTTATATGCTATTTTGAGGAGAAATCAAAAACTGTAAAACCTTCTACTTTATGGAGTGTCTACTCAATGTTGAAGAGTATGTTGAATGTTAAAGAAAATATTGATATAAAGAAGTTTTCAAAATTGGTGCCTTTTATTAAGAACAAAAACGTCGGATACCGAGGGAAGAAATCTAAAGTTTTATCGAGAGACGATATTAATAAATTCATTCAAGAAGCTGATGATGAGACAAATTTACTTTATAAGGTACAGATGATCAAAATTTTGTATTATTTCAGTAATTTCAATATTTTTTTAATTGTAGGTTGCGTTAATTTTGGGAATCAGCGGTGCTTGTCGCCGTGAAGAATTATTGAAGGTAACTATTGATGACATTGAAGATACCGGGTCTATATTGATTGTTAAAATACCGGATACAAAGACCTATTGCCCAAGAATGTTTACCGTTTCAAATTCTGATTATATTGAGATATATCGCAAGTATAGAGTACTAAGGCCGTCCCATACACACAAAAAGAGATTATTTTTAAAATATTCAAGAGGAAAATGTGTTGACCAACATGTGGGAATAAATAAAATAGGGGAAATTCCTAGTTTGATTGCAAAATGGCTGGGAAAAGAATTGCATAAGAGCTACACAGGTCACTGTTTTAGGAGGAGTTCTGCAACTCTCTTAGCCAATGCAGGGGGTAACATGACATCTATAAAACGCCACGGTGGTTGGAAATCTGCCGCCATAGCAGAAGGATATATAGAAGATAGTTTGAGTAATAAAATTGATATTTCTAATAAATTAAATTGTTCCTCTACTTCCAAACAAATCAATATAACTGATACAATTGTGGACTCAACTTTTCAAGGAATATCTAGCGTTTCTGATCAGCAGCAAGGTGGACTAGCTTCGGGAATTAATATTGGAAGCAATTGTTCGAACTTCACCATCAATTATTATTGTAACAAATGAGATTTTTTGGTAGTTGGTAATTAATTAGTAAATTTGTACAAAAAAATTCAATACATTTTTTAAAAAGTAATGTTTTATCGTTTTTTTTGTAAATCATTTTTCCAGTTAAAAAAAGTCTTTTTTTCACCGTGAAAAAAAGTCTTTTTTTCACTGTTAAAAAAACAAAAGGTTTACGTATCGATAGCGATGAAAAAATGTCAACTTTTTTTGACAGTTGTACAAAAAATCTTTTTTTGATTCAAATTACGAACAGCCAGAAATTTCAGAAAACATTGAAACAGTGGATTTGATAATTTCCCCAGTCAATAATCAAAGTGAAAATAGTGAAGCCAATAGTGAAATTGTGCGGCGGCCAAAAAGAAATGTAAGACCGGTGGAACGTTTGGTGTACACTTAAATAATGTGTGTATAATTTTTTTTGTAGGAGGGAGGTGTGATATATGTAGGCATTAATTTTATATTGCACCTCGTATCGGTAGAGTACCAAAAAAAGGGTACCGTGGATTCTCGACTAAAGAATCAGTATGTTTTCGGTACTCAAGGCATTTGTTTATATTAACAACCTGATTCTAGTAAATAGATATAGTTCGTAGTAAATATCGGAGTTTTATTTGAATACTACCGAATATATATATTAAGGAGTACAATTATTGTACTTGCAGCTTAATTAAGGTAGCAGAATATTCGAACAGGTATAAATATATTGTCCTCTGGTAATAGAGAATTTAAGGCAGCATTTTCCACGTGGCGTTCATGTTGGCCAACTTAATTTCATTTTGACATGGTTTTTCGGCTTTAAAATTTTTAGCAATAACATTATAAGTATATTAAGTATAGCTTCATATCCTGCAAGCAATTTTCAGTCAATTATTTAAAGTTTCATCGTGTATAATGATTTCATTCAGAAGATCAATATGTTAAAAGGTCTATGGTGACATTTTTTCTGTCTCTAGGGACCTCAATATTCTTTTTACATATTGTTTTCCTAAAATAAATCATAAAATCAACCTTGAAACTTTTATTAATACGTTAAAAAATACCTATATAATGAAGCTATACTTACTTAATATACATATATACTTGTTGTTAGATATTGTTAGTAAATTTGGACTGTTTATGAAATTATTTGGCTTCACTGTTTTGTCGTAAAACATTGAACTTACTATTTAACATAAGGACATTATGCTGTCAAGCCCATAAAGGGTGACTATGGAAACTAAGTTGATGGTTGTCGTTGTTAGAAAAAATCATTTGGTATGTCAAAAAAGTTGGAATAAATAAAGCTACAAATTTGTTGGAAATTGGTTATTTTGGATACAAAAAAGTGTACAGCAATCAACTGAACGCTCAGAGAAGTTCTCTGACATAAGAAATGGTCCTTCGTCGTCGGATATTATCGCTAGTATTGGAATGGTCTTGTCGGTAAAAACATAAAAATTGGCAATTTTGGATGACAACTGTTGGTGACGTCATGAATCATCGCCAGCTGAAGAAATAGGAGAGATCAGAGAAAACACATATTTTGTTGGTTGTGTAAAAATAAGAAAGATATACGTATTATTAGTTAAATGGTAAAATCGATCAAAAGTTGTGAGTATTGGTGTATCCTTTTTTCCATATATTGGTTTTTAAACACATTCCTAATTTAACTGGTGTGGTAACGTGTTTAAATTTTGAAACGTGTTTTTGGCACAAATTGGTGGAAAATAAAAAAAAAAGGTTGGTGTTTTATTTAGGTTAAGAACCTAGTCATTGAAATTTAACAATTTATTGTTGTTTTTGGTATAAAAAGAGAAAACTTATAGAAATATGTCGGAAAATGCTGATCTGAAACTTAATATTAAAAAGCGGGGAATTTTCAAGTCAAAATTAACTTGTTTTGGAAAATTTTTGAATCCTTTAGTTTCTTTATCAACAAATGAGCCTATTAACAGTGCAAAACTTACCGAATTGGAATGCAGGTTAAATAAATTACCAGATATTTTGGCAGAATACGATATATATCAAACTTTCATAGAGTTAAATCATGAAGATTTTGAACAACAATTATCAGAAAGAGAAGCTTTTGAAAATTCATATTATAATTTGTTTGCCACTGCAAAAAATATTTTAAAAATTAATTCTGAAGACCAAAATAAAATTGACCTTGATAACATTTCTCAAGCTGGTAGTCTTACCTACTTCAAATCTTACACAAAATCCTGTTAATCGACTTCAGTCTAGACCTAAACTTCCTGCAATACCTATACCTAAATTTTATGGAAACTTTGAGAGGTGGCTCGAGTTTCGTGATACCTTCAAATCTTTAGTACATAATAATGACAATGTTTCAGATATTGAGAAATTTCATTTTTTACGTGGTGCTTTAGAAAGTAGTGCTAAAGATGTTTTACTACATTTGGAAATTAGTTCGGTAAATTATTTGATTGCATGGGATCTGTTGTGTGAAAGGTTCGATAATAAATCAATGTTGGTAAACAATTATTTAAAAGTACTTTTTGGGCTCCCTGCTATGACAAAGGAGTCTGCAACGGATATTCGAAAGTTATTGGTATGGTTGGTATTATAAAGGGTATGCGCTCGCTTGAAGCACTTGAAATACCTGTTAACACTTGGGATTTAATAATAATTTTCTTTATGTGTGGGAAATTAGACTTGGTGACTGCTCGTGAATGGCAGGAGCAAAAATCAAAGGACAAGTTACCTACTTTGGATGAATTTAAATTGTTTTTAAAGTCACGGGCGGAGCTTCTGGAAACACTGGAAGCAAGTTCTAAGGAAAGTAAGCTGCATGTTAAAGCAAAACAGTCTAAATCCTTTTCGATTACAAATCACTCATGTCCTATATGTAAAGGAAGTCATATTATTGTAAATTGTAGTAGTTTTCTCAAGCTTTCTGTATATGATAGATATGAGCGTGCTAAGCAACTTAGACTTTGCCTTAACTGCCTAAAACCTAACCATTTTAGTAAAGATTGCATTTCCAGTAGTTGTAGAAAGTGTTCTACTCGTCATCACACACTGTTGCATTATGACAAAAAGATTTCAACACAGGAAGGGTCCTACGGACAAAATCCTACAAACAGCAATAATACTTCTAGTTTTTCTCAAGACGCTAAAACAGGTGATAGGGTGGAAATGGTAAGTGTCAATATGTCATCTGCTGATGTAAATCAAGACTATACTTTGTTGTCAACGGCACTAGTGCAGATAATTGGTCCGAATGGTAATCAATGCATGTGCAGAGTACTTCTAGACTCTGGTTCACAATCAAACTTTGTGACTGAAAAGGTATGTAACACTTTAAATCTTGCAATGCAAGAAGTAAACATTTCAATTGTTGGTATAAACCAAGTAACTTCCTGTATCAAATATCGATGTAATGTAACTGTTCAATCTCGTCAAAATGAATTTCTTAGCACTGTGTCATGTTTGGTAGTGCCTAAAATAAGTAACTGCATTCCTAGCAAAAGGTTAAACGTATCTCACTTAAATATACCAAAACATCTCAAATTGGCTGATCCAGATTATGCAGTTCCAGGCCCTGTAGATCTTCTTTTGGGAGTTGATATTTTCTACCAGCTTTTATGCATTGGTCAGATTAGTTTGGGTCAAAATCAACCTATAATGCAAAAAACTCGTTTTGGTTGGATCATTGCTGGATCCTTGTCTCTTTCAAATTCATTTCAGAATCTTAGTCGTTGTAACTTAAGCATTAATACCGAGCTTCATGATCAGTTGGAGAAATTTTGGATAATAGAGGAACCTCCTAGCAGTCTAAAACCTATTTTATCCAATGATGACAAGGAGTGTGAGTCAATTTTCATTGAACAAATGAAACGTGAGGAATCTGGTAGGTTTGTTGTTAAAATTCCATTAAAAGAATCCTCGCGTGTTCTTGGTAACTCTAACGTCACTGCAAAAAGGCAATTCTTCTCAGTAGAAAGAAAATTACAAAAAAATCCTAAAATGAAAGAGCTCTGTGTCAACTTCATGAGAGAATACGAATCTATGGGTCACATGACTTTGGATAGTGGAAGCTTGTCTACTGACTACTCTTATTTTTTGCCTCACCATGGTGTTCTCAATGAAAACAGCTCTACCACTCGCTTGCGTGTTGTTTTTAATGGATCCTCTCCAACGGATAATGGTATTTCCCTAAATGACATTCAATACACTGGACCAAACCTACAGGATGATATTCTCTCCATTTTGTTGAGGTTTAGAGTTCATAATGTAGTTGTGTGTGCTGATGTGGCGAAAATGTATCGAATGATTATGGTGCATGAGGACCAAAGGTGTCTTCAAAAAATATATTGGAGGACTAATCCCAGTGATGAGCTTCAAATATATAAACTAAACACTGTTACTTATGGTACGGCTTCCTGCCTCGTTTTTGGCAATTCGATGTCTAAAGCAACTTGGTTTGGAGTTTGAGGATAAATACCCTAAGGCATCTAATATTATTCTACATAGTTTTTTTGTTGACGATATGCTTTTTGGTACAGATACTATTGAAGAGGCAGTAATGCTAAGTAAGCAGGTATCAGAAATTTTAGAAACTGGTTGCTTTATTTTAAGGAAATGGATTTCAAACTCATCTCAAGTTTTAGAGAAAATTGTTGATTGGGACTCCTCTTCTTGCAATCAAGAATTTATTTTTGGCGATAAAACCGAAAATAAAACACTTGGACTTTATTGGTTATACAAGAGTGATGTTTTAATGTATCATATTTCTTTACCTCATTGTGATAAATATACAAAGCGCACAATTCTCTCAACTATTGCAAAGATATATGACCCTCTTGGTTTGCTGTCGCCATGCATAATCCTATCAAAAATTATTTTGCAGAAATTGTGGTGCGCAAAAATTGGTTGGGACGAGACTTTACCGTCAAATATTCATTCACTATGGCATAAGCTGCGACCACAATTGTCAATTCTAAATGATCTATCAATTCCTAGGCAAATGGTATGTATGAGTATTGATAGCGATGAACTTCATGGATTCTGCGATAGTTCCATAGAAGCCTATGGTGCATGCCTTTACCTTAAAAGTACTAGTATTAATAGTCAAATTAAAATCTCATTAGTATATGCCAAGGCCAAGGTTGCCCCTTTAAAGGTAGTAACCTTGCCACGCCTAGAGTTATGTGGAGCATTGGTCTTAGCTCAGTTGGTACACAACTTCAGACAATCTGTCAGTTTGAATATTTCAAATATTTACCTTTGGACTGATTCAACTGTTGTCTTGGGTTGGATTTCTCAGTCTCCTCATAATTTACATACTTTTGTTGGTAATCGAGTTTCACAAATCCAGACATTAACTTCTGTTGACGATTGGCGCCATATTAGTTCTAAAAATAATCCTGCAGATATTGTATCCAGAGGTTGTTTTCCAGAAAATTTGATTCAGTGTGAATTTTGGTGGCAGGGGCCTAGTTGGTTAATTCAACATTGTTCAAATTGGCCCAAGTCAATAGGAGAAATGACTGTATTGCCTGAACTAAAGAAAGAAGTGAGGGTTTGTCGGGTAGTTTCTGAAGTCTTCCCTATGTACAGATTCTCAAATTTTTCTCGGCTCAAACGCAGTTTCGCATATCTTTGGCGTTTTTACAATAATTGTAAAATTGAAAAGCGCTCTAGATTAACTGGTCCACTTTCATCGCATGAATTAAATAGCGCAAACCAACGTTTGCTTATTATTTCTCAGAAAGAATCCTTCACTGATGAATATCCTTTGGTGTTAGAAAACACACCTTGTAAAGGACCCTTGAGCTCCCTAAACGCATTTATAGATTCCCAGGGTGTCTTAAGGGTGGGGGGTAGATTACAACTATCCAATTTGGATTATGCTAAAAAGCATCCTGCTGTTATTTCATGTAAACATGTATTTACAAAGCTGCTTTTCTCATTTGAGCATATAGTTTTGCTTCATGCTGGTCCTCAGCAGTTGCTGGCGTCCTTAAGGGAGCACTACTGGCCACTTGGAGGTCGCAATTTAGCCAGAAAGGTTGTTCATAAATGCATAACTTGTTTTAGAGTTAAACCCAAGTCCATTGGTCAAATAAGGGGTGTATTGCCAAAGGATCGCGTTATACCTACACCGCCTTTTCACACAACAGGGGTTGACTATGCTGGTCCATTCAATTTAAAGACAAAGGATGGTCGTGGTACCAAATTATTAAAATGCTATGTATGCTTGTTTGTTTGTTTTTCCACTCGCGCTATCCATTTGGAACTAGTTTCTGAATTAACATCTGAATCTTTTATAGCCACTTTTCGTCGTTTTGTGTCTCGGCGAGGTAAACCAGCCCATGTTTGGTCAGACAATGGTCTCAATTTTGTTGGAGCCAATTCTGAGTTGAAAGAACTTGGAAATTTTTTGCAGAAGCAAGGTACAAATTTAGTTGAAACTGTCGAAAATGAAGGTGTGAACTGGAAGTTTATTCCTGCTCAATCCCCAAACTTCGGTGGTATTTGGGAAGCGGGTGTTAAGGTTGGGTTGCAAATTTCACATGAAGCGTATTATGGGAAACGCGTCTTTAACATTTGAGAATTTTTACACGTTACTAACCCAAGTTGAAGCCACCTTAAATTCCCGTCCTTTAGTCCCAGTTTCTCCTGATCCTAGTGATTATGATATCCTTACACCAGCTCACTTTTTGATCGGCAGAAGATTAACCGCATTACCAGATTTGAATGTCAGTGATGTACCTGACAATCGTCTTTCTAAATTTCAACACATACAGAAATTATATCAACATTTTTGGTCACGTTGGTCAAAGGAGTATGTGATTCTACTTCAACAACGCCTGAAATGGAAATACCCACAAAGAAATCTTCAAGTTGGTGAGCTCGTCCTTATTCGTGATGATAACTTACCTCCTCTACATTGGAAGATTGGACGAGTTAAGGAGCTTCACTCTGGACTTGACAAACAGTGCCGTGTTGCTTCTATTCAAACGAGTCATAGTGTGTTTAAAAGACCTATCTCAAAGCTTTGCCCTTTTCCAATTGAGAACAATGCGTAAACTAAATGACATTACTAGTGTTTTTTGCGCTATTATCAATTAGTATAATTATCATAATGTATTTTGCATGTACCTTTTGTACATATTATAGGAATAATCATCTTTGCAAGGGTTTTGTGTTGAAAGTAGCCCTTTCAAGGTGGGGGGTATATGTTAGATATTGTTAGTAAATTTGGACTGTTTATGAAATTATTTGGCTTTACTGTTTTGTCGTAAAACATTGAACTTACTATTTAACATAAGGACATTATGCTGTCAAGCCCATAAAGGGTGACTATGGAAACTAAGTTGATGGTTGTCGTTGTTAGAAAAAATCATTTGGTATGTCAAAAAAGTTGGAATAAATAAAGCTACAAATTTGTTGGAAATTGGTTATTTTGGATACAAAAAAGTGTACAGCAATCAACTGAACGCTCAGAGAAGTTCTCTGACACTTGTAATGTTATTGTTACAAAATTTAAAGCCGAAAAACCATGTCAAAATGAAATTAAGTTCGCCAGTTATATGGACGCCACGTGGAAAATGCCGCCTTAAGTAAAATAACGACAAAAACAAACCATTGCACCCGAAACGATTTTTAATATTTAACCGCTCCTAATTTAGGATAATTGAATCATACGCAAAAGTGTTTACATACGCTTCTGAAATAAACCGGTCCACCCAGTCAAAATGTAATACTTTTATTACCCTGATAACATAACCAGTGGCCAGCCATGTGCTCAATTCTTTACAAAATTTGTTTAGATTTTATTTTTGTCGATCAGCAGGTTTGCATCAATCGAAAAATCATATGTATTATTATGTATGTAAGTAATTTAAATTTAGCTTATACGTTTGCAAGTAGTTAATCTCTGCGATGATAAAAAACATACATACTGTCTGGAAAAAATTGTTAGTATTACATAAATTTGAGTCAGCCTTGACAAGATTTATGATGATAATGCTTTTTTCCAAATGAAAACGGATTTACTAACTCCGATTGATAATAAAATTTCATTAGTGAGTAGTCCTATGGCACTTTAGGGCTACTGTTTTATTTTTTAATTAAGTGTAGGAAATAATTGCTTCGAATCTACATCAGACGCTTATGGTCATAAATTGAAGGCATAGTGGTGACCTGTCAGCCAAGTGCGAGACGAATCTTTGGGGATGTTCAAGTGGAAATGAAGTTTAGTTCTGTATGAAAGCTCTTTTATTATTTATTCTTCGAATATACTTTTATTTTAAAAGTATTGGCTTTTATTGGTCATACCTGACAAAGTCAGAAGTGTGGATCTAAGTATTTAAATCGCGAAAAATAAAACGCGATGTGGAAAAATATTAAATATTGCATAGTATGTTAAGTGATGTCTACTATAGTAATGGTAGTGTTATTTTTTAAATGAAAAGTGTCTGAAGAAAGTTACTCCATCGCCGCAAGCTGGAAATTGGGCCAGTGTTGAAGCCACAGGGCTGCAAAGGAAACTGCAAATGCCTGTCTAATCTAAGGAGGAACAGGTGAAATATTTATCGGCTTAAATAAAAGAAAAAGCCGGTAGCCAAAGGTAAGCGATGTCATATGTATGTACTTGGGAGAACATACCAGAGTTTGAACATCGTCACTAGTAAATAGTTAAAACACAACATATTCATGCTTTGAGGCAATCTTGCCGTCAAATACGGTACCGTCATGCGGGGCTAAGTGAACCACAGGGGATAAAGTGGTCCGAAACGGCATTAAAAATAAAAAAAATATATTTCTTCATTAATATTACTGGCAACAGCGCTTGTTCAAACCCTTGTCGACGTCAACACCTAGCGCAGCCCTGGATTGTCAAGGTCGAACAAATTGCAAGTCCGGTAGTCGGGTTCTAGAAGCCAAAACATACACATGCATTTTCGATGTTTTTGTAATTTCCCGAAAACCTCCTCTGCAGTGTGTTTATTGGTAAGTTTTTTGATTTTCAACTTATGTTAGGCAGTTACACATATATTTTTGAATATTAATTGATTTTGAAAAATGTTTTTAATTATTTGTGGTACCAGTAGGGGGGTTAAATATAAAAAATCAGCAGAGTTTTGGGAAAAGTGGACCGGGTCCACTTTACCCGTAGAATAAATGTAAAATTCGTTTGTTTTGTTACAGATTACAAAATGGTTAGGAAGTACAAAAGAAAGTTGGGAAAAGCTCCCAACTGTAATTATACACGGGAAAACTTACAGGCAGCGATACAAGACGTGCGATTGGGTAGACTCTCCAGAAGAAAAGCATGTGAGAAATATGGTATACCGCGAACAACATTAAAAAGAAAAATGGAGGGAACTCACACGTTAAAATACGGCCGACAGCCAGTGTTCGCAGAAAATGAAGAACAAGATATGGTTCGAAGTTTAATACTTTGTGGAGAATGGGGATTTCCCCTGACGAAATTGGATATTAGGTGTATTCTCAAACAGTACCTTGACCGTATTGGTAGGCGAGAACCTCGCTTCCGGAAGAACATGCCGGGAAGGGAGTTTATGAATCTGTTTTTAAAAAGGCATCCCGAACTGTCCGTCAGATTTTCAGAAAACATCAAGCGATGTAGGGCAGAAGTTGACGCTGACATCATCAACTCTTATTTCGAGCAACTTGAAATTTCACTGGAAAACGTTTCACCACAGAGCATCCTGAACTATGATGAAACCAATTTTTGCGACGACCCGGGAAAGCAACGGGTTGTTGCAAAACGAGGATCTAAGCACCCAAAAAATATCATCGATTCATCAAAAAGTAGCACATCCTTAATGATGTGCGGATCAGCTACAGGAGTATTGCTGCCACCATATATTGTGTATCGAGCAGAGAATGTATACCCAACATGGGTTGAAGGTGGTCCAGTGAAAACTCGATATAATGCGTCGAAGAGGGGATGGTTTGAAGAGAGGACCTTTGAGGATTGGTTTTTCAGTGTGGCCTTGCCGTACCTCAAAAAACAGCCTGCTCCTCGACTAATGATTGGTGACAATTTATCTAGCCATATTTCCCACACTATAATCCAGACATGTCAAGAACATGAAATCAGATTTGTGCTACTTCCGCCGAATTCAACTGGAATTTGCCAACCGCTTGACGTAGCGTTTTTTGCACCCTTAAAACGACACTGGAGAGCTGTTCTCTTAGAATGGAAACAGAAAAATAGAGGAGTGCTCCCAAAATCAGAGTTTCCCAAGCTTTTAAAGCAAACTTTAGAAAGTTTAGAAACTGCTTCAGAAAATCTGAAGGCCGGTTTTGCTGCCTGTGGAATTTATCCTTTAAATCGAGAAAAAGTTCTGAAGCACCTGCCAAACGAAACTTCGGACGAACCAGGCACTTCCAGTACGTTTAATCCAGAACTTATTGAATTTCTTAAAAAAACAAGGATGCCCGAAAAACAAACAAAAAAGCCTAGAGGTAAAAAAGTACAGGTGGTGGCAGGAAAAAGTATATCCTTTGAAGAAAATGAAACATCGACCGAATCAGACGACGTTGAGTATAGTGAACACAACGAGTCATCTGATGCAGAAATATTTGAAGACCATTCTGATAATGAAGAAATATTAGAATCTGAACAACCGCAGGAAGCTCTACTGCCTCCGGATTTAAATGGATTGGTAGAAAGCAATTTTGTAATCATAAAATTTGAAATTATTTCTGGAAAAAGACAGTTGTATTATGTTGGACAAATACTAAGTAAAGTAAAAGATAAGTTTCAAATAAATTTTTTAAGAAAGATGGTAGGGAAAGACATATACTTTAGCTTTCCCCAGGTTCAGGACGAATGCCTTATAGATCCTGGAGATATCATAGAGCAAATAACTGTTAAAAATCATTGCAGAGGTAGATACACCTTTAACATGAGCACCGATATTTCTTTGCTTTCCTGAAAATGCTTGAAACGTTTTTTAAGTTTTTTTGTTTTAAGATTTTTTTTTATTGAAACATTTTCGTATACCTGATGTGTTCTTGAGTTATTTTTTAAAATTTTCGTACATCTGATAAGTTCTTAAGAGCTAATTTTTGAGTTTTCAGAGTTTTTGTTTGGGTACTTAAGAGATCCTTTTTTAGTTTTAAGAGGTTTTGTATATTTAAATATATTTTTACACCGAATAAACCTAAAAAGTTCTTAAGAATTCATTTTTTATTTAACATCCACGTACATTTCTTTCCAAATCTTTTTTTAAAAAGTTTTAAGGTGGACCACTTTCCCATTACAAAGTTTAATTGGGGCCCCAACGCATAAATTAGGCGTGTGGTCCACTTTGCCCCGATGTGCGGGATAAGTGGACCACCTAAAAAGAAAAAAATAATACAAAAAGTAAACATATTTAAAATATATTTTTTTCACAGGCAGCCTACTAAAGTATGGTAGATATTATATTAAAATATTTAAGCCAAAATATGTATTCGTTTGCCCAAAATATGCAAAAAACCGAGAATTTCGGTCCACTTAGCCCCGCATGACGGTACGCGATTAACAAACTTAGTCGGAATATGATCGGAATCGGCAAAACATTTAAAAGGGTCGCAATGTTTTCAAGCTCCGAAGAGTAGATAGTCGTGAATTATTTCTATAGAAAGGGAATTGAATATTCCAGAGTATGGTAAAATTAATCCAGCTAATATCTGGTACTTTAGATCTCAGTATTTTAAATTTAGCTTTGATATTACTGTGAAAGATTTTGTTTAATGGAAAGAGTAACAATTAATAGTTAAATAGTAGGTATAGGAAAAAGTTGATTGATTAGGTACATACTGGGAGGAAATGTAAGTGTAATAAATGGGAGTAGTACCTCACAGTAATAATAAAGGCCTAATTATATAAAAAAACCTAGTCATACTGGCTGGACATTTTACTATAAATAGAATAATTAGAAAGCAAATTCAGCTGATTAAATATTGCCTTTATGGATGAAGATATGTCACTTGGTTGGAAAACTATATAGAATTCTACAGAAATATTGCTGTGGCTAGCCGACCAAGAAATAATTTATACTTGAAAATATATGAAGTAATCTGTAGGGCACAGATAGGTTTCTGTGAATACAAATTGGTTTACATTAATGTTTGGCATAGCTAAAGCAACATAATTGGGTATTTCGTATTAGAATCTACTTAAACTTTCAGTTTAAAAAGTGAAAACATTCATAAAAAGTATTATGAATGATATTTTTGTGAACACTGACACATCTGATAGGTTACAAAAATTGTTAAATTAGTAAACACTAATTAGTCTTTAGGACCCATAAGTCTAACTGATGAATTTCGATAGCTAAAGTAAATAAATCCGGTTTAAGGTAATTGTCGTAAAAGTCAGTCGGTAAAAGTTTTGTAATTGATAAGGCAGTCAAGTAAAAGCTTTGTTAAAAGAATTAAGAATCATTGCATATAGGAAAACCCAGACTGATGTCAGTGGTTTTAATAAAAGTTTTATTAGTTATTTGCAAGGAAAAACAAAGGTAATTTAATTATGACTATAATGATTAATGAATTTCCTGAAGTGTCTGGATAATGACAGAAACCTAAAACCAAGGTATTAATAATTTAATAGTTTAGACCTGCATGATTTCTTCTTCAGGAAAAGAATTAGTTTAGGTAATAATTATTGTTAATAATTGTATAAGACGCAATTCATAAGATCTTTTAAGCTGCTTTTTAACTCACATTGTGAAGTTCTATCTTTAAGAAAGGTGTTTCAGTCAACATGAGAGTATTGAAAATTATGGTAAAAATTGTTGTTTTTCCGTATTACATTTATTTAAAACTGGTATGTATTGTTTATACAGAATGGCTAAATAGGGGAAACATACAAATGTTTTAAGTGGTAACAGGTTACAGAACTGTAAATGCATACGAGTTTCGGATGAACTAGACCAAGGAAGAATGCTTAGCAACATCATTCTTAATTTGTGTTTTTCTTCAAACTGGGAATGTATACCGAAATCAATAATGTTGATTTTTGATAATGTTGTCATTTGATGCTAAAAATAAAAACTGTATTGTAATGGGTAGAACATTCTTGTATTTTAGAAGTTGTACTGTTCTAAGACCATCTCTAAAATCAATTGTTACCCCTTACGCTGGTGGATAAGACAATCTGCATGGAGACACATATTAAATTAAAGTTTAATGATTCAATGGTTCATAATTTGTGCAGTTTTTCAGAATGGCCCTGGATTGTAAAGCAAGTTAAAGAGCAATAGTATTAAAGAAAAAATTGTATCTATATATTAGCATAAACATACACAAATCTGATTTATAAACAGAAATTCAAGTTAAACATTGTGACATTCGTGTCAATATTGGTAAACCATGCAGACGGTACATATCCATAAGGTTTTTGAAATACAGTTGTTGAAAAATTTTGTAAAGTTTATCTATTGGGAATAAGATTTCAAAGACTTCATGAAGCCTTGACGACAAGAACTTGTTGGAAACTATTTGAAGGGTAAATGCTGGGGTAAATGAAGCATATGTATTTAGGTAGAGATCGTATAATTTCAAGTACAGATAAAGATATACGTATAATGAGGTAATATTATATTGTTTGTACTGTCAAAAAACATTTGTTTTGAAGACTATGCTCTTAGATCGCGACATTGTGTATTTATAAATTTTATTGTACCATGGTTATGATCTGTAGATTAGGTCGCAGTCGTTACAGATATTTAGGTAGGTATACTTTTTACCTAGGAGGGATATTTTATGCTGAGAAAAAGTTTAAACGAATTAGTTCATTAGTTGATATTTTTGACTTAAAGAAAATGGGTTAACTGACTCTTGAAAGATATATATAGAAGAAGCTGCTTAAATTATCATAAACATTGTAGCGTTTCGCTACAACCTTATGTAAATTTAATTATAAATTAGCGTATTAATTTAAAACATTTAATTTCAAGTTAATACATGGGTACCGTCCAGTTATCTAGCGCATTCGCCAGAAATATTATATATATATATATATATATATATATATATATATATATATATATATATATATATATATATAATATATATATATATAGTAGAAAAATGGAAGATTTCTTGGCCTATAGGTAATATAATATATATATATTAATATATATTATATTAATTGTTACTCTTTCCATTAAACAAAATCTTTCACAGCAATATCAAAGCTAAATTTAAAATACTGAGATCTAAAGTACCAGATGTTAACTGGATTAATTTTACCATACTCTGGAATATTCAATTCCCATCCTTTCCGATCATTTTGGATATAAGGACTCTCTTTGATTCTGGCCAAATCGTGGTCTGTTCTTCAGCCACCCTGGGTGTAAGCCTGCCCGCTGATGGGTAAGGGCCCAGAAATCGATAGCAGGAGGTCACCCAGACCAGAATCAAAGATAGTCCTCATTATTTTTATTTTTCATTCACGGCCTTTTCGCTGCACTAGCGAAGAAGTAAATCTTCGCATTTACATTTATTATATATATATATATATATATATATATATATATATATATATATATATATATATATATATATATTATATATAATATATATATAATATATATATAATATATATATATATATATATATATATATATATATATATATATATATATATATATATATATATATATATATATTATATATAATATATATATAATATATATATATATATATATATATATATATATATATATATATATATATATATATATATATAATAATCAATATAATGGAGTTTACGTATCTCTTCTTTGGCAGGGTCGCTTAGGTCAATATGCCTATACAATGTAGTTTTAGAATGCTATCCTTTTTTAACTTGGAATAAATCAATATCGAGGTACCATTTCAGAGAGCTCGAGACCTTCAAAAGGGCTTTTTTCCTGTTGCTAAGAGAAATACTTCCTGCAAGTCTGTGTGTCGAGTGTGGTGATTTACACACGAAAACCATCCCTTGACCCAGAATGGGCTTTTGTATCCTAAGTTTTTTCTTATAGAATGGTTCTTTCATGTCTTAAGAGTTTTTATTACCTTATTAACGGCTTTTTTGGACACTGTGCTGATTCTGAATGGTGAAGACTGTATATTACTCGTATTCCTCCGTGCCTTTATTCTTCATTCAGGTATGTTAATTATAATCAAGTTTTTTCATGATCATCTTTTGAAAATGCTTTTCTTATTTCAGATCTTTCATTAGAATATGCCTTTATCTACCTTGAAGTTCCTGTATTTTCGTCAAGAAATGCCTATTTTGATTCAAAAACTCTCAAAATATCTTTGAGGTAAGATACCTTCAACAACGTATAATATGCCATTACTTATTGCTTTTTTATTGTTATTCTAGAGTTTTTCTTTGGGGTACACACTGGTGTACGATGTTCAAGTGTGTTTTCCTCCTACCTGCTTATGTTTCCTGCCTGAATAATGCGTGTTTTATGGTTAGTTCCTGAGAAATTCCGGACTACCATTTATGGATCTTTTCCTGCCAAAGAAATATGTTGATAGCAAAGGCCAGTATATTCCACGTATTTGTATGAATTAACATCAGTCAAATATGATCTGGCATGCTTTAAATATTTATTTTTATAATTAAAATTATATAAATTTCATAAATTATTCTCCTCTGTAACACTTTTCTGATTTATTAGTGTTATATTTTTTGTGCGTGTCAGTTTGATTGATCAATCAACAATGCGAATGCGTAATTAAGTTGGGGTGGGGGTATTTTAAGAATTGAAATTCTGCGATCAGAAACGGTATTTTTTATTAGTGTTCAATAATTTATTCTTTTTTTCCAATTAAATAAGTTCTGGGATGCTTATTAAATTTAGTCAATGGTAATCTGCTTTTTTATTTTAACATCTTCTTTTCTAAGGGTTCATCTCCCAGTCTGGGAATTCTTCTTCACTTAAAGCAAATTATACAGAGTGGGTGGCGCCTTGCTAGAAAAGTTAACCGCACTACTAACTCATAACCTAGTGCTCACCGATGAACAGCTGCCGTCGCTGAAACGTTCAAAAGTATTATGTATTATGTATTATATATTACTATATAATATATTTTATTTTTGTGAAAAAAACCGTGACAACATATAAAAGACAATAGAGGACCAGAAGCCAGCTCCCTGCATTCTTTGTAGTAGTTTTGTAGATATATCGGTAGTGGTAGTAGTAGTGGTGATTATAGTAGTACTATATAGCAGGATAATAGTAGTAACTGGTGGTCCTGGTCAAAAATTGCGATGGTCAAAGTGATTTATGTACTTACTAAATCTTTATCGTGGATAAGGAAGAGTCATATATAGGCCGTCCAAATGACAAAGCTTTGCCGTCTGTTTAAGAGAAATAAGAAAACAGGAATGCAACAGCTTTTGTTAGGAAAATGAGCAAAGTTGTCTTTTGGAAAAAATGGCTGTTGTTGTTGTTTAACAGAACTAAGGCTAAAGTATCAAACAGAGCTTTTTATTATGATTCTGATATTTATTTTGAATTAGATTTTTTAAATATTCCTACGTTTGTATCGGCGAGACGCGGCTGCTTGAAGCTGACTTGAAAGTGAAACGAGTTTAACACTTAAGCTTATTGTTAGCTGTTTATGTTTTATGAATCATCATGATCATTAAGTTCCGGAATATTAATTGATTTAATGTCAAAAGAGTGAGAAACACTTTCTATAAGTATAGTTTTAACGTGAAAAAGGGGGGTTTATCAGAGCGCAGTAAATTTTGGCAGTAGGGTATTAACAATGGAAATGTATGTTAGTTGCTTAACTAGAGGAATACTGATAGACCCAACCTAAGAAATTTAGAAAGGGTAGTTTAGGAAAAGGTAAAGAAAAAAAAATAGGATAGTGATTGTTCAAAATTCTGAAAGATATCGTAAACTCATTTGGACCAAGACGGTTAGTTGTGGGGTAACATAGGTACGACTGTATTGCATTTATGCGAAAAGGGTGCTACTACTGTCAGGGATACGAAAAGTATATAAAAATTTAAGGGTACCTACTATAGGTACCAAGTGACACTAAAGGTGTCTGGGATACAAAAGCTAGGTGAAAGTAAAGGTGAAGGGTACTATAGGTACCAAGTGACACTAAAGGTGTCAGGGATACTAAAGGTATCGAAAGATGAAGGGTACAATAGGTACCAAGGGACACTAAAAATGTCAGCGATACCTACTGAAAGAATCGAAAAGTGGATATCAAGGGCCACTAAAGGTGTCAAAGATATTAAAGGTACCAAGAAGTGATGGGTACTATGGGTACCAAAGGGACACTGGAAGCGTCAGGGACATCATGGCATCAAGGATAGCATCACATCGACAGCACATAGCATCACATCCACAGCACATAACATCATATCGACACTACAAGCGTCAAGGATGGTACAGAGGTTCAAGGATAGCATACCATCGATCACACATCGCGACAAGGAAGTCATCAAGGTCCAAAGAGTGTAGGTCCAAGTGTCCAAATCTCACAGCAGCAAATGACTGTTCTGTTCAGGTGAAAGTAAAGTAACGCTAAAGCTAACGTTTAGTATTAGTAAGCATAGGTCTTGCATGTATGTATTTTAGTTTGGTTGTATGTAGTGATTTATATTTTGATATTATGACTGCAGTTGTCTTATTTAATATACTATTTACTTTGTACAATCCATCACAAGGGAAAGTTTCGAAAGATGAAGGGTACTATAGGTCCCAAGGGACACTAAAGGTGTCAGGGATACTAAAGGCACCGAAAGATGAAGGGTACTGTAGGTACCAAGAGATGCTAAAGGTGTCAGGGATACTAAAGGTTTCAAAAGATGAAGGGTACTATAGGTACCAAGGGGCACTAAAGGTATCGAAAAATGAATGGTACTATGAGTACCAAAGGACACTAAAGGTATCAGGAACACTAAAGGTATTGAAAGATAAAGGGTACCAAGGGACACTAAAGGTATCGAAAGATGAAGGGTACTATAGGTACCAAGGGACACTAAAAATATTAGCGATACTGAAAGTATCGAAAAGTGGATATCAAGGGACACTAAAGGTGTCAAAGTTACTAAAGGTACCAAGAAGTGATGGGTACCATGTACCATGGGTACCAAAGGGGCACTGGAAGCGTCAGGGACATCATGGCATCAAGGATAGCATCACATCGACAGCACATAACATCACATCAACACTACAAGCGTCAAGGATGGCACAGAGCGTTAAGGATAGCATACCATCGATCACACATCGCCTCAAGGAAGGCATCAAGATCCAAAGAGTGTAGGTCCAAGTGTCCAAGTCTCACAAGCAGCAAATGACTATGTTCTGTTCAGGTGAAAGTAAAGTAACGCTAAAGCTAACTTTTAGTATTAGTAAGCATAGGTCTTGCATGTATGTATTTTAGTTTGATTGTATGTAGTGATTTATATTTTGATATTATGACTGTAGTTGACTTATTTAGTATAGATACTATTTACTTTGTGCAATCCATTATATAAATAAAAACTTAATGTGTTAAGGCAACACGTGACAAGATGCTGATTATGTAAAGGTTAAGGGTTCAAAAAGGCATACGACTGTATTTTGCTCGTATGTGGACTGAAGGCACTGTAGGTGTCGAAAGTGATCAAACCAAGCTAAGGGTTCGTACAGAACCTGAAGAAAGGGGTATAGCTTGTTATCAAAGTTTTAGATCATGGGGGTGAGGGGGGATTTAGGAATCCTTCAAATTTCTTACATTGTTGTTTTTCACAGGTAAAACAATTGGCCTGTGCCGAAGACAACAGCATGTTGTTTCGAGGGCGAAACAATGGCAGGATGACCGAATGTTAGGAAATAATTGCTCCGAGTCGACATCAGACGCTTATGGTCATAAATTGAAGGCATAGTGGTGACCTGTCAGCCAAGTGCGAGACGAATGTTTACTTTTGTGGATGTATAGGTTCAAGTGGAAATGAAGTTTAGTTCTGCATGAAAGCTCTTTTATGTAACATATTTATTCTTTGAATATACTTTTATTTTAAAAGTACTGGCTTTTATTGGTCATACCTGACACACCCTCCTAGACAGACTAGGTTGCATATTCTTAAAGAGCATTTTCTATAGGTTTTTACACAAGAAAATTTCCAAAATGTAACGACACAATCAATCTCAATCGATAAATAAACCAAAAAATGTAATCGGTGCAAAATTTAAAGCATAAATCATGTAAGTAAATTAGTAATTTTAGTAAATAAACGATGTAACATAGACCCATTTAGATTGCTTTAAATATACGCGGCGCGGCGATGAGATCATTGTGGTGTAATGAAATGAATGAAATTCCACAATAGTGGTTTAATCGTATAGTTCTGTTTACTTTTAAATTAGCTTATTATAATTCCGCAAAATGTGATTTAATAATCACTTTTTACAATTTTGATTTACTATCAAAATTGTACAGCATAAAAAACCTAAATAATATATAATATTCATGCCTTTTAATATCCTTTATGTAATTTAGAATTATTAGTTTGTTATTTTATGTATATTGCTAATAATCACTAAATCAGCACACCAGCTTTGTTTATAGGCGACGATGGCGATACTAAGGGCGTGTACCGTTGTCAACTTTGGTTACGGTTTTGTGTCCCGTAAGTATCGGTAACCTGAAAAATTGGTAAGATTGGAAACGCGGTTCCTGAAAAATATTTGTCATTAATGTCACCGTAGGAACCGATGCTACCCCGCTGGTTTTCCAGTTTGTTATGTCATTTTGTTCTTTATGTTTTGCTTTTTTGTTTAAATTTAAATTTATTTTTTCACAAATGTTATAAAACCATGTATGTTTTAAGATATTGGAAGCAGGAGGAGAGATATGTTTTTAGGTTGAGTCGATATCCGTAAAAAAATTAAAATCGTTAGTTATGTGATCCGCTGATCCCTGATAATTTGCCAGCTAACTGAAACGACCGATCTGCGTTCCGTAGTAAAACCGGTTCTTTCAGGAACCAGTGTTACCATTGGTTTACCGCATTGTACCGAGTGGTTAACCAGGTTTGACAACGGTACACAGCCTAAGAAAGCCGATGTGTACACAGTTTTGTTTTGCAGATTGATGTCTTTTTAGAGCTGCCGTGCGGTAATACGTATTATTTTTGTATTAGTCACGTTTTTTTTTCTTTAATTTTATCTGATTAAGTGTTTTTGTAAATTTTATTCCAACAAATTTAACAGTATCTATGATAATATTTACCAAAATTTTGTTTACTAAGTATACATTACATTAGTCAGACTGTTCAAGCAGGATGTCAACATCTAAGCTTGCTAGCTTTTGACATTTTTGCTGTTCAATTATTTAAATTACTATAGTTGCTTCGCATTTTAATTTTCTTGAAAGTGTTTGATATTTGCTTTAAAATAATATAATAACATTAACAAAAGCAAACAAATGTTGTTTATTGAATCGTTATATTTAAATGATTGTAATAAGAGCGTAGTAGACAATTATTATTTTATTAACTTATTAGTCGAAAAAAAAATATCTGTTACAATTTCATGTAATATTGCTGCTCTGCTAAAACAGTATAGAAAAATTCTATTTTTGCAAAGCAACATAAATACACTTGAACATCCAAATCATATTTCATTTTTAGTGTTTCGTGCTAAAATTAGCAAAAAGGAACTATGGAATCACTTTGTCACAGGTTATTTTCTCTAAAACTATTCGACGTTAAATTTGAAATTTAGCATAGAGATAGAGTGTGGTGGCCCAATTATATACGTGAAGTATAAAGGGTTGAATTTTGATTCTGGGGGTTAATTTCAGGGAGTATATTGGGAAATAGAAAAAAAATTCAAAGGCATGGTGTAGGGTGTCAAATAAAAGCTTATTGAAGCAGGAATTCAACAATATATATGACGTATTTTTTGATACATTTTTTAAACAATTTTCGGGAAAACACTTAAAAATTGCTTGGGTTTGCTTGGGTTAAAACTTAAAAATTGCTGCCCCCACCCTCATTACTAAAAGGATCGCTCAGAAAAATCAGAAAAAAATCATGAACATTAAGAATTAGGTGCAGATTGAGCTAAAATTATCCAGATTGAAAAAAATCCAACTGCTGAAACCCAAACGAACGCGTATTTCCATTCTATACATGGCCAGAACGCAGCCATAGAAAACTGCTCGTTGTCTATGGCTGCTCACCCAACCTGAGCAAAAAGATGGTCAGGTTTGCTCAGTTTTCATTGATATAGATACATATGTATCTATATCAATGAAAACTGAGCAAACCTGACCACCTTTTTGCTCAGGTTGGGTGAGCATAGAAAACTGCTCGTTTTTTATGGCTGCTCACCCAACCTGAGCAAAAAGGTGGTCAGGTTTGCTCAGTTTTCATTGATATAGATACATATGTATCTATATCAATGAAAACTGAGCAAACCTGACCATCTTTTTGCTCAGGTTGGGTGAGCAGCCATAAAAAACGAGCAGTTTTCTATGGCTGCGTTCTGGCCGTGTATAGAATAGAAATACGCCAAACGAACCATTGGTTTTAGAGAAACAAATTTTTGATTAAAAATAGTTCTCACGATGTAAGGAACAACCTTTGCCTTTACACGTTTTTCAAAATTTTTAATTTGGTGAGTCGAAACGCTCTCCAGTCTCCACGCAGCTCCGCGCGTACGCGATGTGATACGGCGTTGGTGCCGTCGGCGGCAGGTCGCACGGCACATGCGCGGAGATCGGGCGGCCGAGGTTTGCTCAGGATAAGTGGGATGCTGATGGCAGGGAACACTAAAATGTGCAAGTATAGCTTGCACTTGAACGAATTTTTTTTATTTGCGTTTTGTACCAAGATGGTCCAAATGTATAGTTTTAAATGGACTAAAACACGTTAATGGCATTAAGAACCTTGATAAATTCATATGTACTGTACTCACAAACATTAACGTTATTAAAAACCGTTCTAGTGCTACAATATACGCCACAGGAATAATTACTTATTAAAATTTTTAAACGTTCAAACCAAGCTGCAGGCAAAAAGCAAACAGGGCAAAAATTTTGGAAACATCTCCGATAATGGGTTAATTTGATGTTAACTGATTGATAAAAATCGGTTAGTTGTTTAGTTCAAGAATTCGCTAAAAACTTCCTCTAAAAAAAGGTATCTGATAATTCTTCAGTTTTAATATGCAGGGTGTCAAAAAAAAAACATTTCTTATAGGGCTTTCCAGGCAACTGAAATACAAAAAACGCCTTAAAAAGGCATTACTCCTATTTAGTCATATAATACTGAAATTACTTAAATGTGTATAATTATTAGGAAAAAGTGACAATTATTATTAATTAACACAATGCGCAAAATTACTAAAGGATGCATTTTTAGAGAATTTATAAAAGTCAATAGATACTGATATTTCAAAAATTCCAGTAGCGGCAACAATTTTTTCCAATTGAGGACTGACGATTCCGATAGGTAAGTACCTATCTCCGTTAGTGGACCAATTTAAAAAATAAAATAACTCCATTTTATGCAATTTCTTCTCTCCTGAATTTTATTCAGTTATTTGAGATCAATTATTAATTATTGTTTAGAAAACTAATAAAATACCTATTTACTGTTCATGTATCTCAAGAACGAAGGATTATATTAATATTTTAATCTTATTTTTCTAAAAGAATCTTTTTAAAGTCCTGAACCATAATTTTAGCACCCTGTATATAAGTATTTTTTATTACAACTTTGTGCTAAAATAAGCACTGTTGGTGTACACTTTTTTCGTCTCTTTGTAAAAAATTTAAAGAGGTGTTTCAGATTTTGCTCTGCTTGAAGCTTTACATAGGTTAGTGCTAGTACAAATTTGTACATCCCTTAATACGTTAATTTAACATTATTTGTAACTTACGCCAATTTTTCAATCTTGTATCCGTTAAATTCGAAAAAAAAAACAAAATTACCACTCAAATGCAAAGCTTAAGTCGTCAAAACACGAAAATCAATTAAAATCGAAATAACGCGTGCTTGATGCGACAATTCGCTGCACACGTGTAGTATACACTCTGTAAAAAAGCGACCGCGACTCCACGCCTCAAATTACCGACTGAAACGAAACCAAAACCAAACTGTTTATTATAGGAATTACACAGGTTATATAAATAATGCCACCTCCCTAAAAATGCATCACTGTTTTTCTGATTTTTTAATTCGGATAATAGAAGTATGGGGGTGGATACTGGTAAAACCCACATTGTTCGATGTAAAGTCATATGAAGTAAGTACGAAATTGTGGTTTCTATGAAACGTAAGGCTGTTTAGGTTTGATTCTGTTCCGTCCTACTTGCGACATAAATGATCCTAAAATCACAGTAATTATTATAATTTCCTGCTAGACAATTAAAGATAATCACATTCTATAAGAAGGCATGCAAAATCAAGCGGATGAATGATTTATGTAACGTTAAGACAGTTTTTAAGGCAAATGCATAATTTTTTTTATTTTGGCGTGAAAACTGTCTAAAGTAAAGTTATAAAATGTTTTTAACTAGCCAGGAAATGATACCATTTCGCAACTGGCTAAGAAATAGTATATTGTGTATCTAGTAGGAAAAACCCGGACCACTGGCACTGTGAAGATTGCTGGTCGAGGCACCAGTCGAGACCAGCAATACAGTGTCCGGAAATGTGACTTTTCCTCCGGATAATATGTATGCAAATACTAATACAAAATTTCGGTGATTTCAAAAAACATCAAATTGCATTAGGATTTCTAGACGTATCACGTATCGTAAGAAGGAAGTAATATACACTATTAGAAATTCAGAACTGCTTTAATCAAAATCTCTGAGAGTTAAATTTAGTAAGTTAATTTTAACATACCTATATTTTAAGTTATTGGTACAATTTCGTATTTATTTAAATCATATTTTTTAAGAAGTAATTTCAGAATTACGAAAGATTATATTTTAACTTTGTTAATAAATTACCTCTACACAAAAACTGTTTGTTTACTGTCATATGTTGTGATCGTACTTTTACTAAATAAAAATGTTAAATTAATGGCCAACGTTCACTTATATTTGAATCGGTCATTTCGAAAAGTGGTCAACTCTAGTTTCCACAATTTTACACGAGAAGAAAAAAACAATGTAAACGCTTAGTTTTTGAAAAACAGTTTTCCGCTTTTTTGGGGGTTTAAAATAATAAGAAGAGTTCTAAAGTTTTATACAGGGTGTCCTCCATGAACATTTTTCTGGCAACGAGATGATCTGTTTTCAAATGAATAGGGTTTGCATAGAGAAATATATATTTTACTAAAAACATACTGGGTATTCAAAAAGTCTTAGTATGGGCAAATATCTTTGCTATTAGTAAAGACACCAAATTTTAGGTAGGTATAGAAATAAAGTCAATTTTGGAACTGTATTCTTACATTTTGAGAATGGCAGGTGTTACTTCTTGACAGTTCTAAAGTCGACTTTATTACTGCCAAGAAGTTCATGGTGGTCATTTTAAACAACTTTTAAAATATTAAGAGAAATAAAGGTACTTACGTCCAGATTCACTAAGAAAGTTTAATATTTAGTACTGGTTTAAATTAAGATCTTCTAGTTGATCAGATATGTTTTGACAAGTTTTTGTCCTGTCGGTGATAATAAGACGTCATTGAGAATTTATGAATTATTCGGATATTTCAGCGATTTGCTTGGTGTTCAAATGATTTTCATCTTGGAACGGGTTTCTAGAGTGAATTTAGTTCTATTATTGTCGAAAGTGCGTACTAAAATTGCCCTTTTCTTTATAAATTTGCGAAAAAGCTCCGAAATAAATTCATAGTATAAAATTTAGTTGTCTTATTCTTACAGTTGTCAGTTTAAAACTTTTGGTTGTCAAATTAGACCGGACTTGCGTTGGAGAATCTGGCTGTATAAGTTTTAATTTTTTCCCCGACCTTTAATTTTTATAGACTTGCCATTTAAAAACGAATTAAGATAAGATACGATAAAATGTTTCTTGTTGGAAGACCTTTAAAATGAGAAACCACACGGCATAGGGTTGCATTTAAAATTTTTAACATCAACTCACAGCCTCGCCCTTCAAGGGGGTAGAAAAAGTTAAATTACATAAAAAAGTAGATTTATTAACCAATAATTCGGACACTGCATTTATTTACTTTATAGACAAAGAGTTGAAAGACAAATTGATAAACATATACTATGTAATTAAAACATATAGAAAAAGTTAAAAGGAAAACGGGCCATCCCCGAGAGATGTCCCATTTTCCAACTGAACATCGATATCTGGCTTTTCATGCAGAATGTGCATCTATGCCTACAGATTGGTAAACCGGCGAAAACTGAAATTGTCAAAACATTGGAGATGACCCCTTTTCAGAATGACCGATTTATTTGAAGTTACTATATTTGATTAAACCGTGCATAGTTAAAGTTACAAAACGAAAAGGACTGGACTTTCTGGGACACAAATGTTAAATTTAACACTTTCATCTAACAGTATACGTGATACTTAAAAAAAGTGAAGCAAGATTAGCCTTGAAATAAAAATAAAAAATGTAGATTTAGGTGCTTATCCTAGTTATATATACAGTGAACCCTCTCCTTGCGGACACCTCTATTAAGCGGACACTCCTTAGGCGGGCAGATTTGTTGGAACCAAGCTTTTGCCTATTTCTTTACATGTAAAATTCACTCCTATAACCGGACACTCTAATAACCGGACGCGGACAATTTTTTTTTGTTAAAAATTCTGGAACTTCCCTTAACCGGATGCGAACCTCTGACAACGGGATGGTGCGCCGTACGACATGGCATAAATATTATGTTGTAGTATGTTGGCGGCAACGCACACTGCAGCCGGGGAATACCCTCTAACCGGGGAATTACCTTTTTCCGTTTTAACGCGGAGACTAAATACTTCTGTCTTATTTACATATTTTATTCGGCGGGAGTGCTGTGTTTTATTTTTATTGTTCAGTTAGGTAGTGATAGATATCTTTGAAATGGCGCCTAGTAAAAAATTTCTTAGTTTACGTGAAAAAATAGAAGTTGTTAACGTTTCGGAGAAGGAACATCTATCAGCACGAAAGCTCGCTGAAAAATTTAATATCGGAAAACCTCAAGCAGCGGAAATTGTTAAAAATAAAAACAATATTCGTCAACAGTGGGAGTCAGGAAACAATACCGAGCAAAAAAAGTGTTTCTTGCGAACTGGCGGACTTCGAATTGACAAAGTGTATTTTGACTGGTTTGCTCGTGCTCCGAGCCAGAACATTCCAATATCGGGAACTTTAGTGAAGGACAAAGCTCATGAAATAGCAGAAAAATTAAATGTCACCAACTTTAGGGCATCCAATGGTTGGCCGGGAAAATGGCGTAGGAGACATGCGATAAGTGTCAAGTGTATCTCCGGAGAATCAGCTGATGTCAGCCAAGAGGACGTGAATCAATTTAGAATCAAGTTGCCCGCGCTACTTCTTGGTTATCGGCCAGAAGATGTGTACAACGCCGATTAAACTGGCCTTTTCTTTCGAGCTCTATCTGACCCTTGCCTGTCAGAAAAATGTAGCGGTGGAAAGCTTTCCAAGGAAAGGCTTAAAATTTTATTTTGTGCTAATATGGCGGGGCAGAAAGATTTGCTCGTGATTGGAAAGGGCCTAGGGCATTCAAAAATGTTGCGATAAAAGATTTGCCGGCAACGTGGAAATTTAACAAGAAAGCATGGATGACACGACATTATGAATGAATGGTTGCTCGAATTTGACAGAAAAATGATGGAGCAAAAACGAAAAATTTCATTATTTTTGGAGAATGCAGGATCCCATTATCGTGAGGTAAAGCTACAAAACATAAAACTTATCTTTTTACCCCCCAATACGACATCAGTGTGTCAACCTCTAGACCAGGGAATCATTCAAAACTTTAAATTCTCTTATCGTGGGTTGATTTGATACTGAAGAACATTTTATCAAAAATGGATGAAGTAAGATCCGCTTCAGAGCCAACTAAGTCCATAAATGTTTTGGAGGCTCTTTATTATTACATTAAAACCGCCTGGAATAAAGTTTCGTCAGCAACAATACAAAATTGTTTCAAAAATCTGGTTTTCAGAAAAAAACTGTCGATTCTACATCAATTCAGCGGGATCCAGAAGACTATCTTCCTTTATCTACGGTAATAGAGAAAAAGAAATAAACATAACACAAGAAAATTTTGAAAATTATATTCGAATTGACGATACTACAGCCACGAATGAGATGAGTTTGAACATTGACGATGAAATTCAAAATGTGATTGAACCCGATTCTGCATCAGAAGAAGACAGCGATCTCTAGCATGACAGTGTTGAAAGGAGCAACACAATAACTACGTATAGTGAGGCTTTCAAAGTGATTAACGACTTAAAAAATTTTGAAAATGAGGACTACATTGCATTTGAACATCTCAAAAATTTAGATCATTTTCAATCTACTGTTTTGAAGAAAAAAATACGAAATATGCACCAACAAAGCATTTTAGAGTTTATAAATAAGTAGATAACTAGCTTTGTTTTATGTGCTAAGAAACTTCTTAAGTTTACCTGATTTTTTAACGATTTTCTATTTTTAAGTGTTATTTAGTTTTCCGTTTAGTGTTGTCCTGTTTTATTATAAGTAATACAACCATGTACGTTTATTAATAAATATGTTTTAAAATTTCGCAGTTTACTCTCTTAAGCGGACACCTCCAATAAGCGGACAAAATCGGCGAAACCGTGAGTGTCCGCTTATAGGAGGTTTCACTGAAAATGAAAGAGGCTAAAACATCAAACCTACAACAATTTTGTTTTACAAACCTTTAATACTTATGTCTATAAAAAATTTAAAATAGAGGAATAGAAAATTGTTTGTTAGGCCCCGTTCTAGTAGCAGTATAAAATATATTAATTTGACATACGTAAATTTCAGAGTCTTATGTTAATTTACAATTATGCCAAAAACACTTAAAACAATACCTTTAAAATTGTAACAACAAGGTTTTCAATATCGGGAAATGTGTGTCACTTTCACTTGTTACGAAAAATTAATGTTTTTCAAAAAATTGGAGCATATTTTATGTATTTTTTGGAGCCTTTTTGGCATAATTAGCCATTTAACATACTTTTAAGGCTCTGAAATTTACGTAGAGTATCAAGTTTTATCTCTATATTTCTAACAGAACAACTTATATACACTGGATTTTAAAAAAATGCACTGTATGTAAGTACACGCAAGTCAGGCCGGGAGCTAGAATTTTTTTGGGGGCTTGGTATTTTGTTGGGAGGGCTTGAAATCAAGTTTCAGCAAAAAAGGGGCTTCAGCCCCTTGAGCACCCCCTTACCTACGTGCTTGACGCAAGTCATTGCACCACCCGATGTTTAAATCTCGCTGACGTGCAGTTAGTGTCGTCCTTTAAGGAAAATGAACAAAATATATTCAATTTTTGAGATTCTGTTAATAAGAGTAGATCACATAATATTCATAAAAATTTCATTGGAAGTATGGATGTGTATGGGGAAGAATGAGAACCGGAGAAGTACATCAGGATTGTTCAGGATATTGCTTGGACACACAAACTTGCACTAGGTTGGGCCTTAAGCCCGTATCGTTAAAGATGAAGCCCCTTGGTCCATGGTGTTTGAGACCGATATTATAATATGTACTTAGCTTAGCACCAACAGAAAAGATGTCGAAAAGGAAGGAAGAGGGCTAAAGGAGATCCTAGAAGATGGGAGCCTACAAAATCAGTAGGAAGAAAACCTAGTATACCAAATTCAACGGAAAAGAAAGAACGGAAATAAGGATGCAAGAAAAAAAGCTAAATAAAGTACAGACTAAATACCTAGGTTCTACCATCACAGAAGACGGTAAAATGGATTTGGAAATTAGGTTCTACCATTACAAAATTGAATTTCGAAATACCACACATAGTACAAGCGGAATGGAAGAATTGGAAGAACGTCTGAGGTGTGCTGTGTAGAGCGGAACATTACCAGTACAGAAAGAACATAGAAGCAGGTTAGATGTGACAGAAATTAGAATAGCGAGATGGATGTGTAGGCTATCAAGCAGAGACACGGTTAGGAATGAAAGGATATCAGGAACAACCTCGGGAATAATCAAGGTTGTTCTAAGAAGATATAGAAAAGAACGCCATAGTGGTGCGGCCCTTTGATGGAAGGGATGATGATTATATTGGCAGAAGGGTAAATGCAATGGAAGTGTATGGGAGTAAAGATAGAGGAAGGCTAAAGCAGAGATGACTGGAGTGATTTAGGGGAAAAACGTTTAACAGGAGAAGAAAAGCAGGCCCGCCGGTGTGGAGGATCCCGTACCAAGTTGAAAAATGATGGAGACAAAGAAGAAAACATTAGTATTTCTATCTCTTGGATTTCTGTCTCGTCGTCATTAGCTAAAAAAATACCCTTTTTCCCATTTAATTGAGTTGTACCTTTTAACGTAAAAATGTTTGAAATATGTGGGCTTAATTTTAAATATCCTGTATATTTTCTCCAGGTTCTAAGAGGCATAGGCAGTTTAAACCATCGATACATTCATAAAACCATAACGTAAACATCTATGGCGTAAGGACCGATATTTCGTCATAAGATCTATTTAGCCTGGTTATATAACTGTCTCTCAGAAGCATGACATTATTCAATATTTTCTTTGAATATAGCAAAATTCTTTAAAATTTTCGTTTATTGTTAAAAATTATGACGTCTTTGCTGTCATTCTAAAGGTATCTGTTAAAACATATGATATTCAAATGCCTTTCTATAACCTCTATGTAATTTAGAATTAGAACGGTGGAATTAGTTTGTATAAATCAGCACACCAGCTTTGTTTATAGGCGACGATAGCGATACTAAGAAAGCCGATGTGTACGCAGTTTTGTTTTGCTGATTACTGAGAAAGTAGTTAATTTTTAAAAGCCTGTTTTTGTTATCAGTCGTCTTCTTTGAGCTGTCGTGCGGTAACACGTATTATTTTTGTATTTATCACGTTTTTTTTTTCTTTAATTTTATTCGATTAAGTGTTTTAATTTTATTAAAACAAATTTAACAGTATCTATGATGATCTTTACCAAAATTTTGTTTACTAACAATAAGTAGTATACATTTAGGATGTTAACATCTAAGGTTGCTAGCTTTTGGCATTTTATAATGTAATAATAACAGGCTTACCCAATCAAACCCAATCAAACTCTCGGGCAATACTACACAATATCTGCTGTTGTTACAGTGTAACCATATAACTACCAAACGTTTATGTGTGTGTTTTAAGACATAGATGCAGAAAAATTATAGCAGTGTATTTTTTTTTGTGACCATTTAGAATATAGACAATTCTGTGCTTCCGAAAAGTTAAAATGATCGGGGACATACATTTTATTTTGCATTTATAATTGGGGTTGTCAAATATTACTTACAAGGGCTGACATTCCTGGCCGCTTAACGTGATCCAGGGATTCAGGTTATCTATAGCTATAACACTTATAGACGGCCTGGGATTACGAAAATCTTGTACAATATACCTATCGTTGTCTAAATAACTTTGTAACCTTAAAAGGTCCTTTATATTTCGGCATTAGCTTTTTGGGACCGCTACCTGATCCGAGATCGGTTTTACGCACCATAACTAAGTCGTTGACCTTAAACTTGTGGGGTGTCTTGCGTTTTTTATCGTAATTAATTTTTGCCGCTTGTTGTTTGTCGGAAATATACACCTGTGCTCTAAGAGTCTGTAAATTTTCTTTTGATAGGTTGTCGCATATTACTGAAAGGATTTTTGCATCTGCGATTGGTTTTGGGTTTATTCCAATTAGTATTTCATAGGCTGATTTTGTAGTTGTTTTGTTAACTGTTGAATTTATGCTAAACCGTATAAGTTTTAAATGTGTGTCCCAGCTTTCCTCGTTGTCACTTTAAGTTTGATTAGGGCTCCGGTTTTTAATTTGCTTGGTTGTATGCCCTGTTCCGAGATTTCACGACCAAGGTAACTAAGTTGGGTTGACAAAAAATTGCATTTTGTTGGTTGCAGTGTTAAACCATATTTGAGTAAGACTCCTCTTCTCAAGTGTTACGAGATCTTCTTCATACGTTTTGGATGGAATAAGAATATCGTCTAAATAGGGAAATGCGGTACCGTCTTCTAGTTCGTTCACAATTTTGTTCATCATCCGTTGAAAAATAAAAGGAGCATTGCATAAGCCGAAGCTCATGCGCAGATACCGTCAAACGGGGTGAAACGGATCGCAAGGGGTAAAACGGATTACCCACGCATTTTTACGGAATGTTTTTAGGATTGATAGTATGCGTAAGTTTTGGGGCAAATAAACGTTTGAACTTGTCGGCGAATAGATCATTCACAGTAATAAGCCCGAATAAGGAGCTGGCTCGCGTTGCGCATGCGTGGTATTGGCGAAAAAACAAAAAGTCGTTATTGTGTAGTTTTTACAAAACATGAAAAGATTGGCTTCCCCAGAAGAAGCAATAAAAGTAGGAGGTTTCTGGTAAGTTTTTTAAGCTACTTAATTGGTCGAATACATTACTCTATAAAAAATTTTTTTTATCTTTGTTGGTTGAAGTTTAATAATTTTTTTTGTAAAAAATTTCAAATTTAGGGGGTGAAACGGGTCATGCATTTCTTATTAGTACCTACATACATATTTACTTTCATTAAAGAGTAGCCTGTTCGGGGGCGGCAAGGCTGTTGCGACTTGCGATGTGTGGCAGGCAGGGCAGAGTAAGACGATAGGTAGGGGACGGTAGGACGATAAGTAGGGGATCCCAACGTAACATGTGTTTGTTTTCTTTACAGATACAATGCCTCGAAACTACAAAAAAAAATTAGGACACACAAGAAAATTTCAATATGATCCAGTTTTTATGGAACGAGCACTGGCAGCTGTTGCAAATGGCCGTATGAGTATAAGAAGAGCTTCTGAGATGTATGCAGTGCCTTACACGACATTACAGCGAAAATATCGCGCAGGCGAACAATCCTTAAATATTGGAGGACAACCGGTCCTTTCTGAACTCGAGGAGAAAAAGCTGGTGGATTGCATGTTACTATGTGCGGATTGGGGCTTTCCTCTTCAAAGTATTGATATTCGGTATATGGTGCAGCAATATCTAAACAAAGCAGGAAAAAGGGCAAAAAGATTCAGTGACAATATGCCAGGAATAGATTGGTTCAAATCATTTATGCAGCGACATAAGAATCTCACGGTAAAATTGGCGGAAAATACAAAAAGAGTAAGGGCTGCCGTCTCCTACGAAATAGTTGAACAATATTTTCGTCAACTTGGAGAGTCACTGGAAGGTGTTCCACCGTCAAATGTCATCAATTATGATGAAACCAATTTTACTGACGACCCAGGAGCTGTAAAAGTCGTCGTAAGAAAGGGATCAAAACACGCTCATAGAGTTATGGATACGTCAAAAACCAGCACAAGCGTTATGTTTTCAGTTGCTGGTGATGGAACACTCTTGCCGCCCTATATTGTATATAAGGCCAAACACATGTACGAAGGGTGGGCAGATGGAGGCTTCCCAGGTTCACGGTACAACAGAGCAATGAATGGTTGGTTTGACAGCACAACGTTTGAGGACTGGTTTATATCAATCTCTCTTCCCTACTTTAGAAAGTTGGAAGGTTCCAAGGTTATGATTGGAGATAATTTATGCAGTCACCTTACAATTAACGTTATTGAGCAGTGTGAAAATAATGGTATAAAGTTCGTACTTTTACCGCCCAACTCGACAGATTTGCTGCAACCACTTGATGTTGCCTATTTTCGACCCCTTAAGAATGCTTGGCGAAAGGTGCTCCCAAATTGGAAGATCAAAAACAGAGGTGTTCTTCCAAAAACTATGTTTCCTGCATTGTTGAATGAAACAATAGAAAAAGTGGGCCTGAAATCAGTCTTAAATACCCAAGCAGGTTTTAAAGCTTGTGGCATTGTGCCATTTAATCCAACTCAGACACTCAAAAAGATGGAACACTTGAAAAAAAAAGACCAAAATGGAGAGACCGAGGAAGCAAGAGTAGAGAAAAGGTGGGCGAACACCATTGTCGATCATTTAAGAGAACTAAGAACAGGCTCTGGCGAAAATCCAAAAAGGGGTAAAAGGGTCAGTGTGATAGCAGGAAAAAGTATTTCTAAGAAAGACCTTGTAGAAGAAAGTGAAAGTTCTCAAAGTGAGCAAGAGAAAGAAGTCACTGATCTGAGTTCCTCAGAATTGGAAAATAACGACGGAGGTTCAACAGAGGGGATAGATACAAATTTTCAACTTGGAGAATTTGTTATCGTGAAATTTGTCACTAACAAAAGAGATAGATTTTTTGCTGCGAAAATTGAAGAGATTTTAGGCGAAGAGGCTACGATTAAATGTTTAAGAAAGAAGTCGTCAAAAAAAGAATCAGTTTTTGCCTATCCCGAAATTGAAGATATCGCCGTGATCAAGCAAGAGCATATTATAAAAAAAAATACAAGCCATCCCCCTAAGAAGAGGAACATTTACTTTCAAAAACATTAAAACTATAACTTAGAATAAGCCAAAATACCTATAAAGTTGTTATTGTTAATGTTAATTTTTTTTAGTTTTTTAATAAAATCTCCTATTTTGTAGTAATTTTAACATTTTTTATTAAAAGCAGTCTTGAAGATATTTTTTAAAAATATTTTTTGTGATGCGTTTCACCCCCGATAGTGTTAAAACGCGAAATAACGGCATTTAAACAACTGATCCGTTTCACCCCATTCCCTGGGGTGAAACGGATCACTTTTTGAAAAAAAAAATGAGGAAAGTGGTTGCTCAGTTTTGAAAAAAAAGTCAGTAATTTGTGCCTTAGACGTGTATCTGTAACATATATTTTTTACAGAATTTCTTTTTTTTAAAAAAAGGATGAAATTATTGAAAAAACCTGAAATTTTTATCCGATTCACCCCGTTTGACGGTACTCATAAGACCGTTGAGGGTGATAAAAGCCGTTTTAGGTATTGAATCAGCTGCCACTAGTATCTGGTAGTAACCAGAAAATAGATCAAGTAAGGTGAAATATTTAAAGTTGACTAATTTATCGATCAGGTCATCTATTAATGGAAGGGAAATTTTTGTTTAACACGAATAAGGTTTAATTTACGATAATCTACACATAATCTTAGGGTGCCATTAGGTTTTGGTACTAAAATAACAGGGCTATATTATTTGAAAGTAAGTCTAATATAATGTCTTTTAATACGTTCCTCTGATTTTTTGGTAGCGTATATGGATTGTAACATACAGGGCTTGAGCTCGTTAATTCAATGTTAATTTCAACATAATCAGTTTTACCCATTTCGCTAAGATTAAGGGCAACACATTTGCGATATTTATTTAAAAGCTCAAGTATTGCATTGCTGTGATGCAAATTACAAGATATATCACTTTTAGATAAAAGTCTTGACACTTTAATATTGTTTATAAATGAAAAGTCTGTACATGCATTAAATTTTATGTCGCAGCCGTTTTTGTGAAATGTTACATGGGGTTGGGACAAAAAGATATTGCCAATTAAGATATCATCATGGGCATATGCCATCTGGTACTACAATAATACCGGCTACTGCACTCACTGAATCTATTGTGAGTTCACAAACAGTTATCTGTCGCTCCTCAGAAATTTGACCTGAAAAACACTCTCAAATTGGGGGTAACTGTCGAGGGTAGCTGTCTCAAGTCAAGTTTTCGGGCGACCGATATTCTTATGAGGGAACATTCACTGCCAGTGTCTATTAAACCGGATATTCAGGTATTGTTGACAAAAACTTCTTTAAAATAAAGGTTCACGAAGTGTTTTGATACGAACAGTATGCGTTGTTCCGACATTTGTCATGCGTTCTTAGTATAATTAAGTCTGCGTTTCTTTTTGCGACAGTCTTTCTCAAAATGTCCGGTTATTTTGCAAAAATTGCAAATTATTTTGTTTGCGCGACGTAAAACGTTTCGTCCCATCGAACGGTTCTTTGGACAATTAAAAGTGCGATGTCCCGGTTCGTTACAATGATAACATCGCATTTTAAAATTGTCGCGTTTGTTGTCCGCGCGACTGGAACCCAGCATATTGAGATCATACCCCCTTAGATAGGTTAATAAATCTTCGGAAGATTTATAATTATTTGCGAGCGCCATTTGTCTGACATCTTTGCTTTCAATCCCGTGCACAATAATGTTCACTTTTTCTTGTTCCGGTATTTCCCAGTTGAGTCGTTGCAATTTGTTCAACTTTTCCACGAAGTATTGAACTAAAGTCTTATTTTCGTTGGATGAGCATAAAGCGGCGTCTTTAAATAATAAACCCGTACTTTGAGTGTCCACGTCAAACGTACAACGTAGGACAGTATTTAGTTGGGCCCAATTTTTGTGAGCAATTTCACCTCCTAAGTACCACTCGCGTGCGCGACCTATAAGTTTCGATATCGCAAACCGAGTTGTAGTGATGTCATCCCATTTAGAAAAGTAGGCTTTTTCTTCCACAAGACGAAGCCACTTATTTATTGTTATCTTACTTAATGCAGGATTAAAGTCCGGAATGCTTCCCCAAGAAAAGTTACTAGAGTTAATACTGACCTTCTGACTTCCCATTGTAATAATAGAATTTGTTGTTGAACTGTCAATGGAGGGGTTGATGAACGATCATTCAAATTCATTCATTGATGAATGGGGTTGTGAATTCACCGATTCAAGGTTAATTAAAGACATTTCTCGGTTGGACATGATGTTAGTCACTAGAATCACTGAAGGTCTTAAGCACAGTAAATTAAAGTTACACACACAGGGCACTAAGTTATAAAGTTTTTTTTTCACGCGACACTAGATCAAACTCGTGGTGAAGCTAAAGTTTTTGTAAGAATATAAGGACAACAACAAAATATTGTTATTTGACTTGACGCGCACGCGCGTAATCCCACTTCTGACAAATTGTGGGAAGAAGTAGGTAATAAATAAAAACTATTTAAAAATAACTAAATTTAATAAAAGTTGGTTTAATTCAAATTACACGGGTTAAAAGTCGACTAACTTATCTTACAAATCAAGCTTAACTAACTGTCCTCTCTTCTTGCGTTTCTTTTAGTTCTACCACTTAGAAATCCGATACTTTATTTTATTATCGGGGCCTAGACTAAACATTCCACTCTGCGTTCTTAATCTCAATTGGTTTCCTGGTGATAGAGATTTATTGCAATAATATGTGCCTTACAGTTAAAATTATTAACTTTTTATCATAACCTGATTAAAAAAGAAAAACATCAAACAGTCATAGAAAAGTGCAAAGTGAAATAGGGTGGTAGAGGAGCTTTTCCTCGACCGATGAGGTACCACCCCACGCACCCACTTAAAGAGTTGGTGAAATCTTAGCGGATGTTCCCAGCCCCGGGTGCGTGAATCGGTTTTTTCTTTTCCCTTCCTCTTCCTACTGTCATTCTTTCTCTTCTCTTTTCTTTCTCTGTCACTGCTAATCCTGCTCTCTTCTAATTATCCACCTCTTCAAAAAAAAGCAAATTTGAAAAATGATGATGGCGTTCCCAGGGGTACAAAATTTCGAAGGTAAACTACCCCTCCATTCGGATCTCCGTGCTCAGGGGGCCCACCATTGAAGAAGCCCAAAAGTATAATAACCTTTGCCAACATTTGTGGACTTGGTTTCAATTTGGACTCTGTCCACCACTACCTCCAATCATGCAAACCCCACATTCTCTTTCTGACCGAAACCCAAATCAGTCCCAAATCCTCTACCAATCATCTCCTATTTCCAGGGTTTGAACTTTTGTCATCTTTTCGTTTTCATTATGAGGTATGCGCCTACGTTCGTAGCAGTCTTTCTTGCACCAGAGTCCTGAACCTGGAATAAGGCAAGCCCGATATTATCTGGCTAAAACTTTCCCTTAATTCCTCTACTAAATTTATCTGTTGCAGCTACCGCTCCCCATCAGACAACTCCTACAATGAGTTCTTTGACTTTCTGCCGGCAAAAATTTACCATCTTATCTCTGAATTGCCCTCCGCTGAAGTTATCGTCCTAGTCGTCCATAGCAAGAAATTGTTAGGATCCACAAAAACCGACCCCAGAAGGCAGAGCGGCAGAAAACTTCGCAATCAGCAACTCGTTTACCAATTTAATCAGAGAGATACTTTCCCTGCGTTCCTACCCATAATCCAAGCCCACTAGATATTTTTCTTACCACTAATCCTGAGTCATACTTAACATCTGTATACGCTCCCCTTGGTCGTTCAGATCACGGTCTCATTGCCGTCTCTTGTCCCATACATCCCGAGTTCGTTGAAATCATGCCGGAAAGCTCTATTTGGCACTACAATTCTGCCGACTGGGATGGTCTTCGAAACTTCTTTTCTGCTTTCCCTTGGAACCCTGTCTATTTTCCACCCCCGATCCCTCCGAAATTTGCTCTCATATCACAGATATCATTTAAGTAAGTATTGAAAGTTTCATTCCACATACCCGCAAGAAACCTATACTCCACCTTCAAAGGCACGTGATAAAGCAAAGCTCAAAAAAGTTCAAGCTCACAAAAAGTACCTTCAAAATCTTACACCCGAAAATCGCCTAATTTTCACCGAGGCAAGAAATCAATACAATGAAACTATCTTAGAGTCCAAAAATCAATCAAACCCAACCAAAGATCAACAGCTGATCTCCTAAGATTTATCACACATAACTGGAACAAGTCTCTCGAATTTCATGGCGAATCTCAGATTGTTGCTATTGATATTTCCAAGGCCTTTGACTAAGTATGGCATGCCGCACTCCTCAACAAATTACCTTCTTATGGTCGTCCTCCCAAACTATGTACCTGAATCGATAGCTTCCTCTCTAATCCGCGCATATCGGTCGTCTCTAAGTTCCATCCTATCAATGCTGGTGTACCCCAAGGTTTAGTCCTGGCGCCAACCCTATTTCTTCTTATGAAATTAATGACTTGCTCTCTTCAACTATCAATCCCATCCACAGTTATGCTGGCAATAGTACTCTTCACTCCAACATTCAGATAATAACAACATTTAGATAATAGACGCAGATATATGCACCTATCTCTTTCCCAAGATCTTTAATTAGTCTTAGACTGAGGTGCCAAGAACCTTATTCAGTGCAACGCCTCCAAAGCCCAGTCTTGTTTCCTGTCATGCAAAAAATCCGGCAACTATTACCCCATCCATATAAATGGCCAAGCCCTACAGAACAATGAAACTTTCGATCTTGTTGGCATCGCTTTTGAACATGAGCTCAGCTGGCACAAACACATTATTACTTCAGTAGTCACATCAGCTGCTAAAATGCTTGGTTTTCTCTTTCGAACCAGAAAATACTTCTCCTCTTTCAACCTACACACTCTCTATGTTTTCCAATAAGACCTAACCTACAGTACTGTTCCCACATTTGGGGAGCGGCATCACCCTCGACACTTAACATTGTTGATTCACTTCAAAAGAGAGCCATTTGATTTATCAATGACCCAGTCCTCACAACAAGACTCCCTTCTCTGGCTCATCGCCGCCGCCGCGCTGTTGGAGATTTATACCTTTTCTACTGGTACTTCCACGGATCTTGCTCTGAAGAACTAGCCGCTATAATTCCCCACCTGATTGTTCCTAACAGAACAAGAGACGCGTTACATATGCATTCCTTTACTGTCCAGCTACAAAAGCCTAGAACATCCCACTTCTCTCGCTCATTCATACCTAGGGTCTCCAGATTATGAAACAAGTTGTCTGCAGATATTTTTCCTTCCCCTCCCAACATCCAGTCCTTTAAATCCCTTGTTAATAGACTACATTTCCCTTCTCTTCAGACGCCCAGAGTGCGTTGGTACTTAGGCTTGAACCCTACCTGGGCTGTCTGCGGGCTTAATTTTAATCTGGACTCTATCTACCTCTATCTATATCACTAATCATACAAAATTTCATATTCTTTTCCTGACCGAAACCCAATTCAGTTCCAAATCCTCAACTAATCATCTCCCGTTACCAGGTTACGAACTTGTCTCGTCTTTTCGTCTTCATGGTGGGGATGTGCCTACGGTCGCAGCAGTCTTTCCTGCACCAGACTTCCAAACCTGGAATCAGGCAAGTCCGATGTCTTCTGGCTATAACTTATCTTTAAATCTTGCACTAAATTTTTCTGTTGCATCTCATGCTCCCCATCAGACAATTCCCACAATGAAGTCTTCGACTTTCTCTCGGCAAAAATTGATCATCTTATCCCTGAATTTCCCTCCGCTGAAGTTATCGTCCAAGGCGACTTTAACGTCCATAACAAGAAATGGTTAGATTCCACAAAAACCGACCCAAAAGACCGAGCGGCAGGAAACTGCAATTCGCAACTCGCTCGCCAATTTAATCAGGGAACCAACATACTTTTCTCGTGTTCTAAACCCACAAGATATTTTCCTTACCACCCATCGTGGGCCACTATTAAGAGCTGTATGCGCTCCCCTTGTTCGTTAAAATCACAGCCTCATTGCTGTCTCTTTTCCTATACATCCTAAGTTTGTTTAAAACATGCTGAAACGTACGATCTGGCACTACAGTTCTGCGGACTGAGATGGTCTTCTTCTCTGCCTTTTCTTGGAACGCCGTCTGTTTTTCCACTTCCGATCCCTCCGAAATTTGCTCTTAGATCACAGATGTCATTCAAGTAGGTATTAAAAGTTTTATTCCACACACCCGCAAGGAACCTAAACTCCACAATCAAAAGCCCTGGTTCTCTAAGGTTTTGATAAAGCCAGACTCAAAAAACTCCAGACTCAGAAAAGGTTTCTCGAAAATCCCACACCCGAAAATCGTCAGATTTTCCCCGATGCAAGCAATCAATAAATACAATCAAACTATCTCAGAATCCTAAAATGCTTTTAATAACCGCATAAAAGTGCCACAAAACGCAAAGTATAAGTGCTTCCAATGGTGAGTGAAACCGCAAAAAAATGTAACGCAGCCGACACCTTTGACGCAACAGTGCCGATAAGGTCTAGCCATAGGCGTCCCAAAATATTCTAACCGATTTAAGATGGGACACAATAAATAGTTTTAACGTTTTAACCAAATATTATTTATAAGTATATCAAAACCTAACTGAATCTGCAAAAACGATGTTTAACCGTAGAAATAATTGTATTCATGGGCGTACCGTCGACCGATAATTAAGACTTTAAACTAATGGCATAAATCCGTTGTTATTTTTATGATCGTTTTGTAGTAAGTGTAACTATATTATATTTACACCGTCGCGTCGTCCGCTCCCCAGACGCGCACGTATGGGCGTACCTTTACGACGCGCGATTTGTCATGATCGAGATCAGCTATTCAGCTGAGAACCAAGGACACACATAATGGCTCGGATGCATTATGCATGTCACTTTCTTGTCGTAATTAGCCAGGGCCACGCCTCTTGACTATAATTATTTTTCCTAAGTTTTTTTCCTGGAATTATAACTTAGACCCCTACCTGTCTAAGAAACCATTTTTACCGTTTCGTGAATACCGTTCTGGTCCCTCTAGTAGGTTCAAGACTACCTTGACCAAGAACGGTGATTTATCCCAAATTAACAAGTACCAAGTATAGACTTCCTACATCTGAGTACAAAAGCCTGCGTCTAATTTCAAGACGCGGAGTGCATGTCTTTCATGCGTTTCACTCAATCGTAACGACAACCGCGGAGACCGCCACACTGAATTTAATTACTAAGGCGGAAGACGTCCTCTTTCCTGTATATAGACTCTATTCATGGATTGTCCTGCCAGGCACTCATAGCAAAAACCCGCCGCTCGGCCCAATTCGCTTACTTGTCCGATTAAAGTTGTCCATTTCTCAGCAGCATTTTGGAATAATTTTCCTCCTTCAAACCAACTTCCCCAAGACATATATCCAGGTTGAATCGCCTTACGCGTTACAGCTAGCAAGGTAAAGTCATTCAGCCTGTCCCAGAGTTATTATAACTAATAACTGATTAAGGACAGTTGCTTAGTCCTTAACTGCCACGAACATTTCGTGAATCCCACTGACAACCTTCCATTTTAGCGTTGTAATTTTTTGACGGAGTTTAGATTTCCGGAAGGCAACAACCGCGGCACTGCTGGACGTAAGTGTCGTTGCTAAGGCGGGAGGACGATGGTCGTCCGCTCCCAAGATGCGCGTAGCAAGGATCAGCCGCTCGGTCAAATCGCTGAGTTGTGCGACGAAGTTAATCTATTCCAATTACAAGTTGAATTTTATTTTGCAAGGTCCGTATAGGTCTTTTAACTGCAATATTTATTTTTTGTTAGCTTTCCAGGTCCCGAATGGTCTCTGGGAGCACATGGTTTGTCAATATACCGCGCAAAAATCCCGTTCTTAGTGAAGATACGAAATTTATCTTGTCAAAGGATTTGACTGAATTGTTGCGCAAATTTTTTTAACAACGATTTTTTATAGAACAAGAATTTTTTAATCCCACCGCAGCCGACACACCGCCTCCAGTTCGAGGACAATGCTGCTTTGGTATTGGGCGAACTATGGCTATTTTGGCTAGCAACCCTTACCTAGTCTTCCACAACCCGGGTTGACGGCTTTACGAGCGTTTTGGGTGCGTAGCCTAGCCTGAAACGCGACCGAGAATTTATCTTTTCTTGTTTCTTTGTTTTTTTCTGCTTTTCAGTCGACATTTACAGAGTCGAGGCTAGCTGCACACTTGACCGGTACCCTGGATGAGCGACAGCCCACTAGGGATCATCAAGGATTCCCAGGTATTTTACATCACTGAAATAGTCGTAAATATTTAGAATTATGCGTTGAGTTTGAACATGTACATCTTTATTAAACTCCGGACATGTTTCGACTGGCGATGCCATGGTCGGTACCGAAGGTAATTCAACATGTAATAGTTCGCTTTCGTCTACCTCAAAAGGTCGCCAAAAAGCCATTATTATAATAAAAATTTACTTACATAAACCACGTATCTAAAAACAAAAACACTTATAATACGCACTTCACTGCTCAAAACCTAAAACTTAACTGTTTTAAATAAATCATATGTTAAAAAAGCATCTGTCTAGACGTGATGCCTAAATTAATTGGAAATGACTCCGCCCACTACTGCGATAATATAATATTACCCTTAGTGGAAAAGAGATAAAACGCATCGTCGCGGCAGGCCGACATGCAGGTTCTGTTTGAACTGTATACCGAATGTATCACTAAGAAATTTGCATGAAATGTTTTTTATATATATAATATTTGCTGTGCGGTATCGAGCGATCCCGGTATTAGCGGCAGGCCTTTGTCTAGCTATTTATACCATTTAAATCCTAAGAATTTATATTTATGAGACTCAGTTTGGTCTGGAAAAAGTATAGCTGCTAGTCGTTGCAGCTTTGCAGAAATGCTGTCTCCATTAACGTGATTTTTAAAACGCAAAAGTCTCAAGACTTGCACATAAAATAGTATGTTTACTATTTTTACGAACAAGCGCTCTTCTTTTCAGCGAGCTAAAAATCCCGTTTCCAGGACCAGCCAGTGTTAAGATTTCCGCGTTTAAAGATTAACGCTAAGCGGTAGCAAAAACTTCCTGTTTCTTGGACAACTTTACCTAATAGATATTGAATGAACTGTCCCATTTTCAAGTAATCATCAACATCAATTTCTTTTATCACTGTTGTATCATAAACATACCTTTTTTGACGCTAGTTCAGTACTGTTAATGTCTATATTTTGTTATTCCTATTTATTAATAAGCATTGACCAGGCGCGGCCCGTCCATAAGGTCATTTGGTCAATGACCCACCTAAAATTTTCAGTGATCTACCTAATAATTTATTTTTTAATTTTTTAAAACAAAAAAAGAATCTTTTGTTTCAAAGTTTCATGCGAGAACTCCCCAAGAAAGAATCAAGCCAAGCCATCGTCAAAGAATATCCAAGCTTGCTCCGGGGTGGGTCATATTTTAAATTGATCTTATAGGTTTATATGGACGATATAAAGTCATTAAAAGTAAGAGAGAAACAGACATACGCGCTTGAGGAAGTTAAAAAGAGACACAATTTATTGGTCGACGGCCCACGCCCATCAATAATATCGCTTTCGGGGCGCGCGTGGTTGTCAACGCCACCGCGCTAGGTGTCGGGTTGCCGCAAATTCTGACTCACTAATTTAAGTCTGACCAATGTATTATTAGAACAATATTCGCAATTCGCGATACATTTATACATTTAATATAAGCTTACCTAATTTTATGTTAAGATATTTAGGTATTTACTAGTAATAATAATAATATAAGATTTGTATTGTGTCTATAAGACATTAAAACCTACAGTAATAAAAGCAACGTGGCAACACAGCATTCGACGCTGTCAGAAATGACAAGTGATGTGAGTGTTGCAGCAAACGTCAAGACTTTGTTTATGTTCAAATATTTTGACACCTAATTTTACTGTTTTAGTTAGATATTATTGGTTATTTGTGTTATTTTTGTGCACTACCAGTACTTGGGTACTTAGGTTAACAATGGCTTTAACAGTGCAAGAAATACTGCAGTGTAAAATAAGTAGTTCATTAAAATTTGAAAAACGTTTAGAAATTAAAGGAAAAGGACGCCCCAAACCTATTTTGGATCTAAAGCAGACCACGAAAGACAGAGGAAAATACATTAACAGGTATTTTAAGCTAAGTATGTACAATATTTCTGACTGGATTTGCTGTTGTAACGTAAAAAATGTCTTTTTGTGTTTTGTTTTGTTCTAATGATTTATTATGGACTAAAACGGGCGTTACTGACATAAAACATTTAAAAGAAAGAGTGACGAAACATGCTTCTTCTACTTCTCATATGAACAATGCTATGAATTTCGCTAGCCTTGGACGTGTTGATATAAGAACTCAATTAAGTAGTGCTTATCGCCAATTCATAATGACGCAAAATAGGTACGTTTTTAGAAGTATTTATAATTTTAATGAGCTAGTGATTGAACATTTCTCCCAACAGAAGGATTGAAGGATCGATTTGATATACAAACACATTTAACTACATAAAAGGTGAGTAAATTATAAAAAAAATAATATTAAAAAGGCTTGCACTAGTTTCCCACAAAATGTGACCCACCTGTAAAAAAACTCACGGGCCGCGCCTGGCATTGACGAAGTACAAATTGCAATCTTCTTCCTTTTTGAGATAAACTGCAACAGCATTATCATGAACCAGAAAACAACGAGGGTGTATGAGCAACATGCTTCCTGCACGGCGGCCTACATGCTGGACAGTGAAAGGACCGCTTTAGTTTTTGCTTTGCTTATGGGTTGCCCTCACTTTTTCTGGGCAACCACCAGTGGTCATTCGGTACCAAAATATAATTTTACATATTGAGTGTACATTGTTGACACCATTTTTTTTATTGGTGGTTCAATTTACTTTGTTTCAAGTTTCATTAACTTGTTTTGCATTTAACGGTTGGTTTAAGGTCAAATCTTTTAGAAAAACTGTTTTATTTTTATATTAAATTTTTTGATCTTCAAAAATGTTTTTTTGTGTAAATTTAATTATGTCTTAAAATATACTTCCATTATATCTTATCTTATTAGTAGAGGAAAGTAGTTTATGTGCTGAATTTGATACTTTATATTTCAGTGATTTGTGTTTTTTTCAAAAAATATATTCATCTTTCACCCGTTAATAGGGTTGAATTTTGAAAAATAATCGGATACTTATTTATTTATTTTAAATAAGAAGTTTATATGCTGCTTTTAATACTTCATGTTTCTGTGATTTGTAAGATCTAAGCAACCCTGTGAAATGTTCTCAAAGTCGTGCGGTCGAGACCTCTGCAATAGGTATACCTATTTCCGCGATATCTACCTAATATTCTATGCTTGCACTCACAATTTATCAATCAAATGACTTAAATTTGAAGATTCGTATATGTATATTACTTAAAAATGTTTTAAATTTTACTACAAATTATTGAAAATTTTGTACAACAGCAATATACAGGGTGTCCGAGAAGTCTTAGTATGGGCAAGTATCTTTGCTATTAGTAAAGATGTGGACACCAAATTTTAGATGTATCTTATTGGTTAATAAATCTACTTTTTTGTGTAGGTAATGTAACTTTTTCTGCCTCCTTGAGGGGTAACGCTAGGTAGTTGAGGTCAAAAATTTTAAGTGCAACCTTATACCGTGTGATAACTCATTTTAAAGGTCTTCGCAAAAGAAACATTTTACTGCTAACCTGAGGTCCGTATCTTAATTATTTTTTAAATATAAAAATTTAAAATCCTGAAAAAATATAAAAATTTATTCAAAAAGTTATTCAAAATGACCACCATGAACTTCTTGACAGTAATAAAGTCGATTTTGGAACTCAGCCAAGGACTAGCACCTGCCATTCTCGAAAATGTGAGGAGTGAGTTCCAAGATCGACTTTATTACTGCCAACCAGTTCGTGATGATCATTTTGAACAACTTTTAAAGTAATAAGAGAAATAAAGGTATTTCAATTTTTAATTGTTTTTCACGATTTTTACTTTGTGAAGGTAATTTAAAAAAGAATTAAGATATGGACCTCTGAAAATGTTTATTTTTTTAAGACCTATAAAATGAGTTATCACACGGTACTTATAAGGTTGCATTTAAAATTTTTGACCTTAACTTGCCAGCGTCATGCATTAAACGAGTTAAAAAAGTTAAATTACAAAAAAAAGTAGATTTATTAACCAATACTATACACCTGAAATTTGATGTCTCCATCTCTACCACCTAATAGCAAAGATATTAGCCCACACTGAAAAAATCGTTTGGACGTTTTTTCACACAAAATTGTTGCAAAGTCTTTGTAGAGCAATTTACTCTAATTGCATTATTAGTAACAACAGTTTTTATACATTTTCATACACTTGCAGCAAATTTTGCTACAAATTGGTCTTGGACGTTTTTGAGAACAAATTGTTGGAAAAAGGTACACAATTGTAGTGAAATGTCCCACAATGTATTTTCAGTGACTAAGACTTTTCGGACACCCTGTATAGGCAACCCTGTAAAATTCTCTCGAAGTCGTGAGATCGAGACCTCTGCGATATCTATGCTTGCACTCATACTCATAATGTTCACCAAGTTGCTGATTCGTAAAGTAAAATTCAATCGTATAAAGTACAATGACGTTGGTGCCGGCGGAGGGAAAACTTGTGGTTAAAAATGTCTGTCGTCACTCATTTAATATCGGTCAGCAAAAGAATGAAGCGGCGAAATACATCCAGTCCAAGATTTAGACCCTTATGCATATGCATATAAACTTTACCGCTTTAGTTTTGCTGTGAACCACCGACGAGCTTGAGCAGTGACGTTGTTCAACATCGCCAGCGTCAAACAGCAATCAGCTTATTGCATTAAAAATAGCACGGTGATTCCGACCAACTTGTAGAAGGGATTCTTATCGCGGAGAAAATAAATGTGGCAACGCACATACCCCCAACTGACAATTTGACTAGACTTGAAAATAAACGTGCCTACGGGGGTTTGTTGTTGTTTATTGTAGTTCCTGAAAAAGTGAAAAATGTCGCCTAAGAAAGTCGGGAAAAGAGGACTTATTATTCGCAGTCAAGCTAGAGAAATTATTAACAATGTCTCTGAGTTTATGTACAAGGAGGCAGAAGAAGGAATAACGATTCCTTTAAAAAGACACAGGTAGGTTGGTTATATTAATTTTTGTAAAAATGGGCACAGTATAATTTATTTTTTTATTTTTAGGGAGCGTGCTTTGGCAGCTACAAAAATATCCAAAACATCTTACCATAAAATTCAGAAGGAATCGTCCAGTATGGGTAATAGCCCCAGTTGTTCTTTTACTTCGCCCAGAAAGGTACGACCCAAACTGCCAAGAAAAGTTGATTCTATAACCTTTTCGCAAATAAAATACATTCGATCAACGGTACATACCTTTTATGTAGAAGAAAAACGAAGACCAACTCTTAAATGTAGGAATTTGTATATGCCTAATTTTTAACCGACTTAACCGAAATATTGGTATTTCTAAATTTTTGAAGTATGTTCAATTTTTTTAAAAATAATATTAATTGTAATAGCTGTTCCGAATAATTTTAATAAACTTTTTTTGTCTCGTCCTTTAGTGATTTTGGACAAAATTAAGGAAAGTGGCATCATCCGTGAACCATTAAGTATATCATCCCTAGGAAGACTATTAAAAAAAATTGGATTTAGGTAAGTGTACCATAACGAATTTGTTAAATGTTTAAAATAGTTTATAAAAGTTTATTAAGAATGATCAAAATGGGATTTATCCAACCTACTATGGCAAATCATATATTGGTTAAACAAAGGTAGGTTCTAATAAGTTACCTACCTACTCTTAAATGTTAACATTTGTATCATGCAACAAAATGCTCTAAAAATACCTACTACTAAATGTATTTAAACTTTATAAATCAGGTACTAAATAAATAGTACTTTAATAATTTATTTTACGTTTACAGATGGAGAAAAACCGACGATAATAGGAAGGCATTACTGGAAAAATATGATATAAGGTTAAAAAGAATTAAATATTTAAAAACTATAACAGAGTATAGAAAGGAAGGGCGCAATACAGTCTACACTGACGAAACATATATACATAGCAGTCACACCTCGGATAAAGGATGGTTTGATGATAGCCTAAAAGGTATTAAAAAGCCTATTTCCAAGGGACAACGCCTTATAATTGTTCATGCAGGTGGCGAAAACGGCTTTGTTAACAATGGTTTACTAATATTTCGTTCCGGTAAGAGTTTTTCCTATTAGAATAGTTAACAGAAAATGATAAATTACATTTTTTTTTAAATAATGACACAATGTTATGTCTAAGTTATTATTAAATATATAGATAAATAATAAAACTTAGCCAATACATACCAATGATAACAATACAATAACTGCAGCGCTTTTTTTTATTGAAACTTAATTTCGATAAGATAATATTTTTTGTTTTAGGTTCGAAAAGTGGGGATTATCACGACGATTATGAACCATGCAAATTTCATGAGATGGGCAGAACACCAACTGATCCCTAACTTGCCTACAAAATCGGTATTGGTAGTTGACAACGCATCCTACCATAATGTTCCTGTGAAAAAAAATATTACCTCCGGAAATAAAAAACAAGAAATGGTAGACTGGCTGAAAGAAAACGACATCAGATTTGATGAAAAGCTTACAAAACCGGAATTATACCAAATAATTTTACAAAATAAGGACAAATATTGCACAAAAACTAAGTTGGACGAAGTATTGGAAACACATGGACATTCTGTTTTACGCTTGCCACCCTATCATCCAGAACTAAACCCAATTGAAAAAATTTGGGCAACTGTAAAAAAATGGGTGGCAAGTAGGAATACAACATTCAAACTAGCAGATGTAGAGGCCTTAACCAGACAAAAGTTCTCTGAAACAACAGTTGAAGAATGGGTAAAAATTTGCCAGCATGTAAAGAAGCATGAAGAAGAACTGATTGACAGAGAACACATTTTTGATGCAGCACTTGATCATTTAAAATTCACTGTAAACACAGGTTCCTCAGACGAATCCGATTTTGACAGCAGTTCAAGCTCCAGCAACCAAGGTTGCAATTATTTATCAGATTCTGATTAAATGAATGCGTACTTGAGTAAAACATAGTTTTTCATTTTTTAAAATACCCATGTTCCAACTTAATAAATAATAATATTTAGTACTCTGTAAATAACTAATAAAAGTAAAGCCGTTAATAAAAAAATATCATCGCGAGAAAAAAGAAGGGTACTTGATTGAACGCTGAACTCATCCAAATTTTGATTCTCGATGTAAAGTCAAGATCTTATGAAAATATACGAGCTTTAAGTTCCTATAACACCTAACAACTTAAAAAAATTGGTAGCTACATAAATTTAAATAATTAATATTTAACTTGTAAGGTCATTACGATACGCCACCACTGGTTTTTAATGAAGTCACACAAGGTTCGAGAGAGACGATCAACAATCGTCGCAACAATCTCTCCGCCGGCACCAACGTCATTGTACTTTATATGATTGAATTTTACTTTATATGTTTGAAATATTACCTACAAATATTGCAAATTTTACTACAAATTATTTTAAACTTTCTACAACAGCGATACACAATAAATAATTTACTGTTTCGCTGTCCCAAATAACATTATAAAATCTAGTAATATTTTTTATTTTCATTTCCAAAAAAACTTACTATATCTAGAAAAATGTCGACGTATGATGGTGGGTTTAGTTTAAACACACCCTTAGATTCACTAAAAAGGTTTAAGATTTTGTACTGGTTTAAATTAAGATCTTGTACTTGATCAGTTAGGTTTTGACAGGCTTTTGTCTGTCCTTGCTAATAAGTCGTCATTAGAGACAGATCATTAGAGGTTTCTTTAAGTAACCAATAAGTGTTAATGTTTTCGTTCTACGCAGTTTAGTAAGAGATTAAAAGCATAGTAAATATACCCAAATAAAATCCCAATATATCACATCAACCATCAGCTATATAATTTATTCCATTAATGAGGAATATCTTAGCTTCCTGCCGCCCTTGTACCTTAGTTAAGTAATCAATTACACCAGTCAAGGAAACACGCTACAATGTAATAGAGGTTTGCTAAATCTTAACTTTTTGTTGCAGATCACCGCACCCCGATTTCCAGTAGTTCTAAAAATTGGTCACGCACACGGAGGCTTGGGAAAAGTTAAAGTGGACAACATTAATGATTTCCAGGTATGTACTGGCAAAAGGATGGGGTAAAGGACAACGTTAAAAAAGAGACAGATGCACAAGCTTTTTCTGTTTGCACTATAATGTGTGATACACGTCACTATATAATTTTCACTTGCATTTTCTAGTTTCCTTAAAGCTAAAAAAACAACCCCTTGGGCCATAACTTTACCATCAGATCAGTTGATGTTTCCTTTTAATTTTTATGCAAGTGCTTTTTATATTTTGGAATATTCAAAATGAACGCACTCCTAAGTCAAAAAAAATATAATTAAGGGTTTTCCAAAAATTCACAACAATTAATATAACTACCCTATTGGTAAATTCAATCAAAATAAATTTTGTTTTAATTTATGGTTTTCTTTACGACTGTGATGTCTTTTCTACAAAAAAAACTCTGAAATTAATGAAAAATACTTTATAATAAGTTTATTACCTACATCTTCTGTTTGATATAATTCTAAGAAATATTTCTTTAAAGTGGGAGGTCCATGTCTTTGACCATATGTCCTCCTCATAACAGAACGCTGTATTTAAAATAAAATAGTTTTAATTTTTTATATCAGCGCACAAGTGAGGAACCCATGACTTTAACTATTTCCTCCTTATAAGAGAACAGTGTACGTAACACAAAGCCTTTCTTCATTTCAATTTACAAGAAATTTGACATTTTTATTTAGTACCAGTAACAAACTAATCTACTTAACGTTTTTTGAATTAACACCATGTTGTCCCATTTTTGTTCAGCTCTTGGCCCACTTTCTTAATCCGACCTCATTATTTCACCTACAATATGTACTTAGCACGTTAATAATAAGTAACTACTTACTCTACCTACTCTAAACACTACTGTACTTGCTTTGAAAGGCATTTATTTATCACATAATATTTACAATGTCAACTCAATTACTAGATATTTACAATGTGGGCATCTGACCCGGGCCCGTCGAGTTTGCGGAGTTTTGAAAGTCTCTTGTCAATGTCAAGATTGCACAGAACCGGCTCTCAACTATTCACTAACAAAGTCTATACAAGTGTCGAATGTAACGTTTTATGAATAAATAGCACCCGAACCTTGGAAATAATAACCCAATCACACAAACCACACTAAAGATCCCAACCAAATAAAACCTGGCGAAGGGTAAGCTACCAAACAAGGGTAAACAAAAACAACGCCGGTTCTTGTCACGTTCTGTTTACTTTCGTAGCGATCGATAAGATTTTGACCCTACTGCGCAAACTCCACCGGCCTGATTCAAATCGCTTGTCGAGAACATTTTTGCATTGGCTATATATATATATATATATATATATATATATATATATATATATATATATATATATATATATATATATAATGTGTGTGTGTCGTGGTTTATCCGGGAATTCATCCGTTCGTTTGATTTGTTTCTAGTTGAAACTTGCAGACGTTTCACCAAAATCTCATTTGGCATCTTCTGTGCTTACTCGCTGGTCGTAGAAAGTAAACTTTCTACAACAACACAAAAAATTTAGAGAACAGCTGTTCAAAACAAGAGTAAAATTTTGTTCAACTAGGCCGACCAGAAATTTTTGGAAGAAAAAGAGTACCTATACAAAAATTTTGATCCCAAATTAGCTTTAAACAAAAAACTCCCAACACTTAAGAATGTACTTTTTTTTATTTGCCTATTTTAAATCATACTTAACAGAAGATTTGGCATTTAGGTTTATTTACCTTTATCGTCCTTAATTCGGTGGTTTTATTGCAAAACGTGCTATGTCGATATTTTGGCCAAATCGCGTTTTTTCTATTACATATTATAGGTATGGCAATAAGATCTATGTTCTCTAAAAATCATATGGCCCGATTTGCCTTAAATATAATTCTATTTTAAATTGTCAAGATGAGCTAAGTTTGTTTCTATTACATATTTTTATGGCAGAATGCTTCTTCTTGCTCGCCTGTAAAATTTTAATTTTCTCACATATCACCTTTTGCCATAAAACCACCGAATTTTTAAGCGAAATTCGTCACAACTAAATTAATAATAAACTTTACCTTCATACCATATACCATCTTCCAGTAAATAGCCAACACTATAAACACATACCTACCACATTATAATTTCAAAATGTTAAAATAGTACTGCCTATAACACAAATTTAATAAAACTCTCAAGAGAAACGCTGTTTAAACCAAAATAAATACCCCAACTTCAACTAAATTTAAAATGCACCTCAGTAAGCGACGAAACGATATTTTGTTAATATTAAACGGCTTTAACTTTTGTTAATATTTAACGGCATTAACTTTTTCTTTCACAAATTAAGAAATAAATGGCAAACAAAAATAATGTAAACCGTATTATAGACAGCTGACGATGACGCATGAGCTCGGTTCAGCCAATCGGAATCACTCTAGCGGGCGGAATGGGGTCAACAACCCTTGAGCGTGGGTTCGGCAACCAAGCTTCGCAACCGTGAGATATTCCAGGGACGGCTCTAACCTAGTTGGAAGTAAATCCATTTGAAAATAAAATTCAAATATATTTATTTACCAACATTGTGTTATTTGAAAATGCGATACACGAAAATACTTCGGTTACAGTGATATACCGTACAGAGTGTCTGAAAAGTCTTGGCAAGGGCAAATATCTTTACTATTAATAAAGATAGAGACACCAAATTTTAGTTGTACCTTACCACCCCCTTGGGGGTTACGCTAGGGAGTTGACGTCAAAAATTTTAAATGAAACCCTATGCCGTGTGGTACCTCATTTTAAAGGTCTTTTCGAGAATGGCAGATGGTACTTCTTGGCAGAGCTCCAAAATGGACTTTATTACTGGCGAGAAGTTCATGGTGGTCATTCTAAACAACTTTTAACGTAATAAATAAGGCAGGCACTGCTGGTCCGTTACCAGACGCGTCGATACCGAAAATAAGTACGTACGTATTCCGGTATTTGACAGAAATAATTTAATTCATGGGCGTTGCCGTAATTGTGTGAAATAAAAAAAACGGTTGAGTGCGAGTTCGACTCGCGCATAGAGGGTTCCGTGCCACACACAGTATTGTGAATTTCTCACAGGACGCAAAAGTCTCAATAACTATGGTAAACTTCAATAAATATCAGGAGGCGGCCATGCCGGAAATACGTCAGTGCGTATAGGTTATATAACTTATTATAAAGGCTGGCACGGTTGGTCTGTTCCCAGAGGCGTCAGTGCCGAAAATAAATAAGTACGTACGTATACGGTATTTCACAAAAATAATTTTATTCATGAACGTTGCTGTGATTGTGTAAAATAAAAAAACGGTCGAGTCCGAGTTCGACTCGCGCATATATAGGGTTCCGTGGCACCGTAAGATTGTGTTTATATATTTTTAATAAATTTGCTGATGTTTCATCCCATATTCTTGTTGTGGGGTGTCACAATGTCACATAGTTAAGAATGTTCACAAGAGTAAGACGTCATAATATCGAAGAAATATGTTAAATACGTAGTTGTAGTTTTACTATTGGAGACATATTCTTCAAATTGGGTAGGTTTGAATGTAGACACCAGAGTACATCGCCTGAAATTTCGTGCGCATGTCTAGCCCTCTTGGTTTGCGCGTGGTACGCATTTTGGTCTACTGCGCAGATGTCAGAAAACGAAAAATAAAAAAAACGACAAATGAAGAAGTCCAAAAAGTTGGAAAAAAGGTAGAAAAGTGCCCCACAAAACAAAAAATAAATGTGCGAGCAGACTGGTACTGTATGGCACAAGAGGTCGACTGACGGTCGACTTATGCCTCGCCCGATTATACGATTTACGGTTTATAATTTTTATAGGCTTGCCATTTAAAAATGAATTAAAATACGGGGTTTGCGGTAAAATGTTTCTTTTTTGAAGACTTTTAAAAGAAGGGACCACACGGCATAGGTTTGCATTCAAAATTTTTGACCTCAACTCCCTAGCGTCACCCCCCAAGAGTGTTGAAAAAGTCAAATTACCTGAAAAAAGTAGATTTATTAACCAATAAGACACAACTACAATTTGGTGTCTCTATCTTTAATAATAACAAAGATATTTACCCATACTAATACTTTTTAGACACCCTGTATGTTATATTACTTTTACCGAAGTATTTTCGTATTTCGCATTTTCAAATTACACAGAGTGGGTAAATAAATATTTGTATTTTATTTTCAAATCGGATCCCAATTTTATTTCCAAGTAGGTTATAGCCATCCCTGGACTCCGTTTCCAAACCTTTAATGATATCAATACTGTTTTCTTGTTTAACTTGAGAAGAAAGTTTTAAGTAATTAGTGTAGTGTGTTCAAAAAAGTATTTTGTTTAAGCTGATAATTTTTACTTTTGCTCATTAACAATAAAATATACGTTTGTACTTTGATCCCAGTGTTTATTAAAATTATCCTAACAAATATCCTTCAACTGGTTCTGGACAATACGCTACGGACGCACGCTTGTTTGGAAGCAAGTAATGGAAGACATTTTCAACATACCTATTCTCTACTATGCAACAAACTAAACCCCCTACTACGGACCTGTTCCCTTGGCCTTGGATGTTTTGTCGTCATGCGACCCACGCACCCATGAGGTGCTGCCAAAATGGCCCGCAGACGAACTACGCCAAAAGGGAGTCAAAGGGACAGAAGGTGCCAGTAAAAGCGAGAGAAAGGGAGAAGAAGAAAAACTTCTTCCAGACAAGAACGCGGAATTAAGAAGTAGTAAAAGTGTCGTGTTTTGAAATATTAGGAACGTTATTATTATTTAGCTCACGTGTAAGCTTAAGAAGGTGCTACCAGAGTAGAGAAATGGTTCTACCGTGGTGCTACAGTTTAAGCTTAATCATGTAGAACTCATAACTTTGGTCTCATCCTGAAATAAAAGTAAAAAAGTTAATGTTCGCGCTTTATTTCAAGACAACGACGTTACAACTATAAAATAGTTTGTGCTCTGATTATAGCGTTTCTTAAATTAGCATAATACGGTTGGAAATTAAATAAAACACTATAATATTTACATATTATGGTAACATTTGCGGGTGCAAAACTCATTTATGGGGATCTTTTCAAAAAAAATCGGTAAGTTTAAGATAATTTCTTCTTAACTGAAGGGCGAATAACAACTTTCTGAACATGCTGCCTGAAACAGAATAATGTGTTGTTTTTACAAATGCTGTAATGGAAGAATTTTGCTTATACTTTTAAAATACTATGTAGTTGAGCTCAATTAGTATTGTTCGTTTGGATTTTAAACTTTTTCTTAGCAGAAAGTTTATTTAAGGTAGTAGGAATAACGCTTATCTTATTTATAACCTAATATAAGATGTCATAAATATTAATTAAAACTGAGGCTACTACAAAAAGGATTGATTTCGCAGTGCCTTTTTACTATTTTTTATTTGTTTTTTTTCTGAAAAAAAGGTTTTTTTTCTGAGGAAAAGGTTTTTTTCTTTGTCTTAAATTACGCGTAAAAACAGAAAATAAATGGTTCTTAAAGATTTATAATAATGTCTGGCAACGTTAGAACAAATTCAATTGTTTTAAGTTTTTCCCGCGTAATTTTCTGTCAAGCGCTATGACGGACCATGTGCTCGCTATCCAGGTGCGGCGAATATAGACTGGTTTTAGGGTATTTTTGAAAATTTTTAAAATGTTCGATTTAAGTAAAAAAAAGTATTGGGTATGTCTGTAGACTACCCCAGGAGTCACCCATTCCAATATATGCAGTGAATTTAATAACACCCTGTATATATATATATATATATATATATATATATATATATATATATATATATATATATATATATATATATATATATATATATATATATATATATATATATATATATGTATGGCAAAGGGTGCTTTTGAAGACCTTTTTTAATAACCATTGGTGCTTCTAAGAACACTTGGTGCTTATGGGGACCGTCCTCATAAGAATTGTATATCTATCGAGTTTTGTAGGGACAGTCCTCATTATATCTTTTTTATGTCCATTGTGTTTTATGAGAATTTTTTAAGTAGCTGTCCCTACATAATCCATTTAATATCGATTGTGTTTTGTGAGAACTTCGGATTTTTATTTCTAAAGTGGTTTTTAGGAACAGCAACTAATTAAAATAATGAGAAGCAAATCATTTAAAATTTAATTAATAGACAGTTCACCGTCAAATAATAAAAGGCTATTACAAGCAAAAAACAAAAATTTAAAGCATTAATGCTCATTTGTCCTTTATTTTTCCATTTTCAGGTGAAAATTTAAAGGCAACAGATTTATTTTGAACTTTGAACAACTAATGCCCGTGTTAGTTATTTGATAATAAAAACTATTTACCTTTGCCGAAATTACATCCATTGTTCGTGCGACGACCGTTACCATAGAAGGAAATGCATCGCCTGTCACTGTCACGAGAGATTTTGAATAATTTTGTTACATATCATTTGTATTTTGTAAAAAATATAATAAAGATTTGTTTTACGTGAAATTCTTAAAATCTTCACTATATTCACAAAACATAAGTTGGTCCTTCGACAACGGATATCAAGAATCAGATGTCGCAGTAGTTAGATTTCTAAAGAATATAGAACACAGAAGTCGCAAGTGCAAGCCTTTGGTATTTTTGCTGCTGTTGCCGCCGACGTCTACTGAAATAGTTTTGGGATTCATCATAAAACAGGTCGGTGCGTTCCATGCTAATATTCCTGCTTTACCATACTAAGCTTTTATTTGACAATTTTTTTGACAACTAATTAATAATAATTAATATTATGTTCACAATATTTTACCGTGTTTTGCACGTTACACGTTTCGAATGATATTATTTACTTGCGTTTGTAAACTTTACTACAGTTTTTAAACACTTAAAGGCATTTTAAGGTCTTTTTACACATTCGGGACGTCGATATTTAATTATTAGATTAAACTGTTTCGACTATATCGTTGCTGTACCGAACTTTCTGCACTACATTTTCTTAAACTATATTACATTCATTTTAAAATAAAGGCTTAGTTTGATATTTTTATTTCACAGAAAGTTGCATTATATTTACACACATAAATTATTTATTTTTTTCACGCAATAACTTATTAATTTTTTTTTTCTCTCTTTTGTTCAGTTTTGGTAAAACATGTCAGATACGTCCAAAGTTGCTCGTACAAGCACAAAAAGCTTGCTTACGCGTTTTATAAACTATTTTAACACTGTCAAAGATCATACAGATGTTGACATTACTGAGTTACAGCTCCGTTTAAACAGAGCCGAGGAACTCTTAGAAAAATTTAACGATGCGCAACTGTTAATTGAAACATCGGACCCAGACTGCGAAAATAATTATGATACTGTACATGCTATCGAAAGACAAAATTTTGAAGACAGATATTACAGCATAATTTCTGCTGTCAAAAAATTTATTGAGTCCAAAACTGCTGACAGCAATACGCACTCTGGTGATGGTGGTTCGAATGGTAAAACCTCAATTTATAACTCTGCTACTGGCATGAAAAAACCTAACATTACACTGCCCCCGCTGAATTTGCCTACATTTGATGGATCATTTGATCAATGGTTATTTTTTCGCGATAGTTTTTTGTCTATTATTGACCAAAATAATGAATTAGACAATATACAAAAATTTCATTATTTGCGTTTATCGCTACGTGGGGCAGCGGCTGATATAATTAAATCGTTACAGATATCTGGTGATAATTACGCCATTGCATGGAGTTTACTTAATGAGCGTTTCGAAAATAAACAGCTACTTGTAAATTACCACATTAAGGCGCTTTTTAACTTAAATGCTTTAACCAAAGAATCTCGGGATGGTCTCAGACAACTTCTAGATGAAACGCAAAAACATTTACGCGCTTTAAACGTTTTACAATGCCCAACGGAACATTGGGATGACTTAGTAATATATCTTGTTAGCACCAAACTTGACAGCTCTACGCGTCGTGCTTGGGAAACACAAAACAAATCAGGTGAGTTACCAGTGTTAAATGAGTTATTTGAATTTCTCAAGGAAAGATGCCGCCTGCTGGAAACTCTGGATTCACATGAACATTCAAGGTCACATCAACCAAGGTACCCGAACCAAAATGAAAAGTCCAGAACCCACAAGTCTTTCTACAGTAATACAGCTGCTGATGAAAAATCAGATAAAATGAAATGTATTTTGTGTAATAAAGATCACAAAATATATTATTGTACTGATTTTATTAAACTTAACCCATTTGATAGGCTAAGCACTGCCAAGCGCTTACGTCTTTGCATAAATTGTTTAGGGGCTGATCATCCTACAAAAGATTGCAAATCTTTAGGATGCAGAAGATGTGGCAGGGTGCATCACACCATGCTGCATTTTCAGAAATCAGAAAATAAACCAAAACAAGATACACCAAACGAACAACCTAATGTCACAAATCACAGTTCACAATTTTCTCCTCATACAGTAGCTGATAACACTACAGATACACGAAGTAATCACACATCAAATCATCATACAAACGTAGCGTCAGACACGTTATTTTCGACACAAACATTACTTTCAACAGCATTAGTTAAAGTTTTTGACGTTTCTGGCAACGCACATCTTTGCAGGGTGCTTCTTGATAATGGCTCTAATTCGAATTTCATATCTGAAAAACTTTGTGACATTTTACGACTGCCAAAGAAACACATTCATACTACTGTATCTAGTATTAACCAGGCATCTCAAAATGTTAATTCAGTTGTTTCTGTTACTTTCCAGTCCAACGTAAATAATTACCAAAAACAAATTTCTTGTCTAATTTTACCCAACATTTCGGGAAATCTGCCTCATACGTCTATCAATCCCTACATTTTAAACATTCCAAAAAACTTACTACTTGCTGATCCAGATTTTGGAAAGGCTGCTCCTGTGGACATGTTAATAGGAGCTGACATTTTTTGGGATCTTTTATGTATCGGACAAATTAAACTTGGCGACGGTTTCCCAACATTACACAAAACAAAACTAGGCTGGGTAGTTTCCGGTCCATTATTTTCCTATAGCTCACGTCAAGCTATACAACACTGCCATTTTACTGCAACTAATAATCTCGAGAACGAAGTTATTAAGTTCTGGGAAATTGAGGATTTTTCTACCAAAAAACATCTGTCTGATGAAGAAACATATTGTGAAAATCATTATAAACAAAATGTTACGCAAGGTTCTGACAATCATTTTACTGTAAAGATACCACTAAAATATTCTCCTGATATTTTAGGCGATTCCAAAACTACCGCAGTTAAAAGATTTTTATCGCTAAAAAGGAAACTTGAGAAAAATCCTGATCTAAAAAAGCAGTATCATGACTTCATTCAAGAATACATTGACCTAGGACACATGTCTTTATCAGACGAACAACATTCGGGTTTTTATCTCCCCCACCATTGTGTTCTAAAAGAATCCTCCACCACTACAAAACTCCGGGTCGTTTTCGATGGTTCTTGCAAATCTGACACTGGCTATTCCGTTAATGACATTATGATGGTTGGTCCTAATATTCAAGACAACTTAATTTTTATTCTTTTAAGATTCAGATTGCATAATTACTTACTCAGTGGGGACGTGACCAAAATGTACCGTCAAATTTGGATTGATGAAACGCAACGAGACTTACAAAAAATCATTTGGCGTTTCAATCCAAAAGACGACTTGTCAACCTACACATTGAATACCGTTACATATGGCACGGCCTCAGCTGCCTTCCTTGCAATCAGATCATTACATGAAGTCGCCTATCGAAACGCAGAAAAACTCCCTCATTTAGCTTCAATTATTCTTCACGACTTTTATGTCGATGATTTACTCACAGGATGTAATACTTTGGAAGAGTTACAACAAATCAAAGTCTCTCTTTCATCTCTACTACTTTCTTATGGTCTTCCTCTGAGGAAATGGATTTCAAATCATCCTTCTCTCTTGGAAAATTCTGAATCACACATATTGCGCATTGGAAATGAAAAAGAAAAACACAATAAGACACTAGGTTTAATCTGGGATTCATCTACTGACACGTTAAAATTCATTATTAATGATTCTGAAATGACTACTAAAATTACCAAACGTCACATTCTTTCTTGTACGGCACAAATCTTTGACCCACTAGGTTTACTGTCCCCAGTAACTATTACATCAAAAATTATTCTCCAAGGCATTTGGAAACTAAAAATTACCTGGGATGAGTCAATTCCTGCTAACTTACATACTATGTGGTCACGTTATCGCAAAGAGCTTACAAAAATCAATGAATTAGAAATACCTAGACAAGTTACTTGTCACAATCCGATTTCTATAGAATTACACGGTTTTTGTGACGCTGCACAAACCGCCTATGGCTCGTGTATATATATACGGTGCAAAGACATTTTGGGTAATGTAACTTGTAACTTATTTTGTAGTAAAACTAGAGTAGCACCTCTTAAAACTACCACAATTCCAAGGCTTGAACTTTGTGCTGCATTACTGTTGTCTGAATTGATTGACAAAGTTGCTTCTTCTATTAATGTCAAACTTCAAAGCATGACCCTCTGGTCTGACTCTACTATAGTTCTTTCATGGATAAAGACATCACCACACTTACTTCAAACTTTCGTTGCTAATCGCATATCACAAATTCAGGAACTTACTACACAACACTCATGGAAATATATAAATACTGCAGATAATCCAGCAGATTTACTTACTAGACCAATGAGTCCTTCTGACTTTATTAAATCGGATCTCTGGCTTAAGGGTCCCCCTTGGCTAGTTCTATCCGAAAATGACTGGCCCACTTACACTAATGTAGACAAAACATTAAAACAGATCGAACTCCCTGAACTCCGTATAAAGCCTACTGTATTCCATGTTACTGACAACTCTGATTTCATTTCCTGCTTTATTATGCGCTACTCTTCACTAACCAAACTTGTAAGAGTATTTTCTTATATTCTTCGCTTTATAAAGAATATATCAAATAAGACAAACAGGACGATCGGTAATCTAAGTACTGAAGAACAAGAAAGCTCTTTACTAAAATTAATTCAAAATGTACAAGAAAACTTCTTTCCTGAAGAGTATAATACGCTTTCTAACTCAAAGATTGCTAGCAGAAAAAGCAAACTACTTAATCTTAATCCATTTTTTGATAGCAGGACTAACACAATCAGAGTTGGTGGACGTATACAAAATTCACAATTTGACTATAATAAAAAGCACCCTATTGTTTTACCAGCCAATCATTACCTCACCAAACTAATTGCTAGACATTTTCACATTAAACTTTTACATGCTGGACCCCAAGCGCTGCTTGCTTCAATCAGGGAACAATACTGGCCACTGTCGGGCAGAAATCTTACCAAAAGGACTGTTCATGAATGCACGCGTTGCTTTCGTTTCACTGGTAAGAACCAACAATACTTGATGGGAAACTTACCAGATTCACGCATAACACCTTCTCGCCCCTTTACTATCTCCGGTATTGACTATGCCGGCCCTCTTTTAATACGTGATAGGAAAGGTCGCAACTATAAGACTACTAAGGCCTATATAGCTTTGTTTATATGTTTTGCTAGTAAGGCGGTCCATTTAGAAGTTGTCAGCGACCTAACCACAGAGTGCTTCCTTGCTGCATTAAGACGTTTCATGGCACGTCGAGGCAAATGTGCCCAGTTGTATTCTGACAATGCTACCACGTTCGTTGGCGCAAACAATGAACTGAAGAAATTTTTCGACACTTATTCTGACGAAATACATAATAACCTATCAAGTGACGCCATTCAATGGAATTTTATTATTCCTCGTTCCCCGCACCAAGGTGGGATCTGGGAATCAGGGGTGAAATCGGTAAAATACCATTTGAAACGTGTAATGGGTAATGCTCTACTAACCTATGAAGACTTAACTACAGTTTTATGTCAAATAGAGGCTTGCCTCAATTCCCGACCGCTGTATCCTCTCTCTACAGATCCTAATGATCCAAACCCACTAACTCCAGCGCACTTGCTTATTGGAGAGCCTTTAACAACTGTTCCTGACCTCAGATATACTGATTTAAAAGAAAACCAACTCTCACGTTATCAGCGACTGCAGCAACTTCTACAACATTTCTGGTCAAGATGGACTAAAGAATATGTTTCACATTTACAACATCGTGTTAAATGGAAAGAAAACTGTCAGCAGTACTTGAATCCTGGTACTCTAGTACTTGTTAAGGAAGATGGCCTTCCACCGCTCAAGTGGCAACTTGGAAGAATCACTCAAACACATGTTGGAAATGACAATATAGTGCGCTCAGTGACATTAAAGACTTGTACCGGGCATATTAAAAGGCCAGTGATTAAGCTATGTGTGCTTCCGAGTGAATAATAAATATGTGCTAAATTTCTTTGAAACCCTAAAGGCTTTCAAGGCGGGACTTTATGTTAGTTATTTGATAATAAAAACTATTTACCTTTGCCGAAATTACATCCATTGTTCGTGCGACGACCGTTACCATAGAAGGAAATGCATCGCCTGTCACTGTCACGAGAGATTTTGAATAATTTTGTTACATATCATTTGTATTTTGTAAAAAATATAATAAAGATTTGTTTTACGTGAAATTCTTAAAATCTTCATTATAATCACAAGACAGCCCGGTTTCTCAAAATTTAAGGTTATTTGAGCGATAGTTTATTTGTAGTGGCAACGGAATCAGCTGATTGACGTTTGTTGCCCATGGCCCATTTTTTTGTTTTTTCAGTCGTTTTTCTTCTGTTTTTAAGAGGTTTTGAGTGTTTTAATTGGTATTTTGTATTGTTAGACTTGATACTGATATTTTTTTGTATGTGCACCATTTTTTATACATAATTCATCCTGTTTTGGGTAAGTTGTCAGTTTGTTTAATACTAATAAAATTATTTATAAAGATTACTTTTTAGAATATGGATTACATTAATTATTTAATTATTATGCATCTAGTACAGAAGAGACACAGAGAAGAGACTCGAGGTGGATCTCAGAGTTGTGGTGGAGCAAAAAAAGACTTGGGTATTACACATAACCAAAAAGTTTACTAAAAAATAAGCCTAGTTTTAACTTTTTTGGACGAAAAAAGCCCATAATATGGCATTAGCGACTCTAGTTTGTCAATGTTGTTTTCTTAGAATGACTCAAAATAATTTTAAAGTTAAAGGTTAGGTTAGAATAAATTTTTGTTTTAAGGTTTTGTTAAATATTGTCCTAATTTGTGTTGTTCTTTTTTAGATCGAGGCCTATTATTGCAACATTGGTGTTGAAGCATTTAATCAGGTATTAATCAGGTAAATGTGCCCAGTTGTATTCTGACAATGCTACCACGTTCGTTGGCGCAAACAATGAACTGAAGAAATTTTTCGACACTTATTCTGACGAAATACATAATAACCTATCAAGTGACGCCATTCAATGGAATTTTATTATTCCTCGTTCCCCGCACCAAGGTGGGATCTGGGAATCAGGGGTGAAATCGGTAAAATACCATTTGAAACGTGTAATGGGTAATGCTCTACTAACCTATGAAGACTTAACTACAGTTTTATGTCAAATAGAGGCTTGCCTCAATTCCCGACCGCTGTATCCTCTCTCTACAGATCCTAATGATCCAAACCCACTAACTCCAGCGCACTTGCTTATTGGAGAGCCTTTAACAACTGTTCCTGACCTCAGATATACTGATTTAAAAGAAAACCAACTCTCACGTTATCAGCGACTGCAGCAACTTCTACAACATTTCTGGTCAAGATGGACTAAAGAATATGTTTCACATTTACAACATCGTGTTAAATGGAAAGAAAACTGTCAGCAGTACTTGAATCCTGGTACTCTAGTACTTGTTAAGGAAGATGGCCTTCCACCGCTCAAGTGGCAACTTGGAAGAATCACTCAAACACATGTTGGAAATGACAATATAGTGCGCTCAGTGACATTAAAGACTTGTACCGGGCATATTAAAAGGCCAGTGATTAAGCTATGTGTGCTTCCGAGTGAATAATAAATATGTGCTAAATTTCTTTGAAACCCTAAAGGCTTTCAAGGCGGGACTTTATGTTAGTTATTTGATAATAAAAACTATTTACCTTTGCCGAAATTACATCCATTGTTCGTGCGACGACCGTTACCATAGAAGGAAATGCATCGCCTGTCACTGTCACGAGAGATTTTGAATAATTTTGTTACATATCATTTGTATTTTGTAAAAAATATAATAAAGATTTGTTTTACGTGAAATTCTTAAAATCTTCATTATAATCACAAGACAGCCCGGTTTCTCAAAATTTAAGGTTATTTGAGCGATAGTTTATTTGTAGTGGCAACGGAATCAGCTGATTGACGTTTGTTGCCCATGGCCCATTTTTTTGTTTTTTCAGTCGTTTTTCTTCTGTTTTTAAGAGGTTTTGAGTGTTTTAATTGGTATTTTGTATTGTTAGACTTGATACTGATATTTTTTTGTATGTGCACCATTTTTTATACATAATTCATCCTGTTTTGGGTAAGTTGTCAGTTTGTTTAATACTAATAAAATTATTTATAAAGATTACTTTTTAGAATATGGATTACATTAATTATTTAATTATTATGCATCTAGTACAGAAGAGACACAGAGAAGAGACTCGAGGTGGATCTCAGAGTTGTGGTGGAGCAAAAAAAGACTTGGGTATTACACATAACCAAAAAGTTTACTAAAAAATAAGCCTAGTTTTAACTTTTTTGGACGAAAAAAGCCCATAATATGGCATTAGCGACTCTAGTTTGTCAATGTTGTTTTCTTAGAATGACTCAAAATAATTTTAAAGTTAAAGGTTAGGTTAGAATAAATTTTTGTTTTAAGGTTTTGTTAAATATTGTCCTAATTTGTGTTGTTCTTTTTTAGATCGAGGCCTATTATTGCAACATTGGTGTTGAAGCATTTAATCAGGTATTAATCAGGTAATTGTTTGTTTTAATAGGGGTATTATTTTGAGCCAAAGATATTTCTGCTTTATCGTGTTGCTGTATCGTGTAATTTACATTTTACTCGTATGTAGAATAGTAATATGTGTGTAAAGAGTATGTGTTATTATCATATTTTAGATAACTTCTACCGCAACAGGTTTTATTGAATAGAATGATGGGCCCTGTAAGAAGACTACTAGGCCTCTTAAAAGAAAGAGAGCTAAGCCAGCTACTGAGGTCAGCAATTCTAATGCATATGAGATTCTTCATGAAATATATGACATGATGCCAAACGTGAGTATTTAACTGTTGCAGGTAATGTTTATTTCTAACTAAAATTTGATTTCTACAGCTCGTGACGAAGACTTTTGGTCGATGCATCTACATAACACATAGGAAGCCATGTATCAGGTTATACAGTTCTGCATAAGTATCAACTATTTAAAGTTTATTTTTAAGTTAAAATTAGGTCAGTTCTAATGTTTAAATGCAAGAATTTGCTTTAAGGCCACACTTTGTGCAGAATGGAATTTATCAGCGAGGAAGACGCTCGCGAGCTGGACATACTAACGAGATTACGACGTGGTGCAAAATACCCCCTAAACAGCGTTACACACTGAAATGCAAGCGAAGGTTTTGTTTTAGTCGGACGCGAGGCGATCGAATTCCGGGAAATTTTTATTCAATCCCTCTCGTCGTGTCGGTTTATTTCTAATGCCTAACGGCAAAGTTTGGCTGATTTTATTTCGGAATAGAATTTATATAATTAAATAATATTTTTATAATAGGTATTATGAATATATTTTTTATATTTTGTGTTATTAATGAAAGTAAAAAAAAATTGTAAGTTTTATATCTGGAAAATATAAATATTAAACTAACACAACTAGGTGCCTAAGAGCAAACCGTTTAGTAAATTATAATTTGGTATGTTTCTAATTTGATTAATTCCATAGAAAAGCCCATTATAATAATTTAAAAGGAGGCAATAAAAACCCTTAATTACAAAATACTTTACATGCCATTACTGTTAATCTTATCTTATTACCTACCTGCCTACAATAACTAAATATTAAATGTTAAAGAATATATTGTAGGAGCTCCTATACGTTAATATCTGCTACCTAAGAAAACTTAATTATGCTCTTTTCAGGAAAGAAGGATTTTATTTTAGAAATAATGATATTATAATTTATTAAATGATATAAAAACGAAAAACAGGGTAAAGTTTAGATCACTTGTGATTTCAACTCTTTGTGTTCAACATTCACAGTTGTGAAGGTGTAAAGTTATCTGCAGTGCGTTTTTATTTTATCTCTGCAATATGCCGCGAAAGTAGGCTGGGTCAAATCGTACTCCATGTGGTCGTCGGAAAAGTGTCGAGAAAAACTAAAGTTATCCAGGTAAGGTACCTGCTTGCATTCATTTCAGAAATAATTAGAAAACAGCTTTTCACCCAACTAGCACAATAACTTTTATTATGGTTATATAAACAACTATATAAAGAATTGTATAGAAGCTTAAAATTTCTATAACGTGGCTAAATACTATTATACGATCTTTATACATTCAAAATGGGCCCATTTTTATTTTGGTAATTACTATAAGAGGTGAATGGCAAGTTTATGCAACGTTTAAAAATTGTATGAAACAACTATGAAATTGTATTATAGTGTGTATGAGGTGACATTTATACAACTAGATTTTATGGGCACTTAAAACGTTAAAAATTGTTTTATAGTGATTCTATACTACATTATACTAACAGTTTAAAAATCCTACACACACATGGCAAGGAGATAGGTAGTCTTTTTTTGAGAGCAGAATATTAGAATGAAATAATTTTTAAAGGGGTGTGTAACAACGATGATTTCAAAAATAAAATAAATACTTAAATGGAGTAGAACAAAATATAAGGACGCTCGTTCATATAAAAATGGTAGGATATTATATTACTTATCATTTTAACAATCTTCATTTAGAGTCAATAACGCCAATTTCATTGCGCCGCAAATTTTTTTTATAAAATATATGTATATATGGCAAAAAAAGATACATGCTATTTAGTTTTGGCCATATTTGTTATAATCTCTTTTTGAATATTATTTCTTAAATGTTGTTATGTTTTATTTATAGAATCAAGACACTGTTTTTTAAAGAATTTCTTTGAGCAAAGTGTCTTCCAAAACTAATAAAATAAAGTTTTAGATCAAGTTTTTACGTCCAACTAAGTTTTACATAATCGAGGCAGTCGCTGAACCAACAAATCTTTATTCAAACATGGCTCATTATAATAAAATCATTTAATATCAAATAGAATATTTTAGGGTAAAATAAAAGTGCTTGCGGTAAAATGGTTTTATAGTGTTACATATTTTAGCATTTAAAGTTAATTTTAATGTGACAGAAATATGTAGGCGATGCCAAGATTTAGAAGTTGCCCAGTTAGGAGTTAAATTATTAGTATATTTAAAGTTTGACAAATGGGGGTAATTCCAGAGACGGCTTCTAACCTAGTTGGAAATAAAATTAGGAGTCGATTTGAAAATAAATACAAATATTTATTTACCCACATTGTGTTATTTGAAAGTGCGAGATACGAAAATATCATACAGGGTGTCTGAAAAGTCTTAGCATGGGCAAATATCTTTACTATTAATAAAGATAGCGACACCAAATTTTAGTTGTACCTTATTGGTTGATAAATCTACGTTTTTATGTAATTTGACTTTTTCAACCCCCTTGGGGGGTTACGCTAGGGAGTTGAGGTCGAAAAGTTTGAATGCAAACCTATGCCGTGTGGCCTCTTCGTTTAAAAATCTGCAAAAAAGAAACATTGTTTTAGTATTTTAGTATTTATTTATTATTGTAATTCATTTTTAAATGGCAAGCCTATAAAAATTATAACTCGTAAATCGTATAATCGGTCGGGGCAAAAGTCGACCATTAGTCGACCTCTTGTGCCATACAGCACAAGTCGGCGCTGCTATTTTTTGTTTTGTGGGGCACTTTTTTCTAACTTTTCTCCAACTTTACTTCTTCATTTGTCGTTGTTATATGTTTTGTTTTTTGACATCTGCGCAGTAGACCAAAATGCGTACCACGCGCAAACCGAGCGTGCTAGACATGCGTACGCAAGTTCAGGAGATGTACTTGGGTGTCTACATTCGAACCTATTCACTTGTAAGAATATATCCCCAATAGTTAAGGTACCACTACGTAGTTAACTGTATAACTTTTTCCCAAGGTTTTTTCGACTTTATTTTTCGTTTTTTGCCATGTGCGCAGTAGACCAAAATACGTACCACGCGCAAACCGAGCGTGCTGGACATGCGCACGGACTTTTAGGAGATGGACTTTGGTGTCTACAGTTGAACCCATTCACTTTTCAGAATATATCTCCAGTAAAGGTACCACTACGTATTTAACTTTATAACTTTTTTCCCAAGTTTTTTTCGACTTTATTTTTCAATTTCGTGCCATGTGCGCAGTAGCCCAAAATGCGTACCACGCGCAAACCGAGCGTGCTAGACATGAGCACGGAATACATTTGAACCCATTCACTTTTAAGAATCTATCTCCAGTAGTTAAGGTACCACTGCGTATTTAACTTTATAACGTTTTTCCCAAGTTTTTTCGATTTTATTTTTCTTTTTTTGCTATCTGCGCGGTGGCAAATAACGAAAAATACAGTCGAAAAAAACTTGGGGAAAAAGTTTTACCATTGATCAAAATGCGTACCACGCGCAAACCAAGAGGGCTAGACATTCGCATGAAATTTCAGGGGATGTACTTTGTTGCCTAAATTCGCAGTGGTACCTTAACTACTGGAGATATATTCTTAAAAGTGTATGGGTTCAAATGTAGACACCAAAGTCCATCTCCTGAAATTCCGTGCGCATGTCTAGCACGCTCGGTTTGCGCGTGGTACGCATTTTGGTCTACTGCGCACATGGCAAAAAATGAAAAATAAAGTCGAAAAAAACTTGGGAACAAAGTTATAAAGTTAAATACGTAGTGGTACCTTAACTACTGGAGATATATTCTGAAAAATGAATGGGTTCAAATGTAGACACCAAAGTCCAACTCCTGAAATTCCGTGAGCATGTCTAGCACGCTCGATTTGCGCGTGGTACGCATTTTGGTCTACTGCGCAGATGTCAAAAAACAAAACATATAAAAACGACAAATGAAGAAGTAAAGTTGGAAAAAAGTTAGAAAAAAGTGCCCTACAAAACAAAAAATAGCAGCGCCGACTTGTACTGTTTGGCACAAGTGGCCGACTAATGGTCGACTTGTGCCCCGCCCGATTATACGATTTACGAGTTATAATTTTTATAGGCTTGCCATTTAAAAATGAATTACAATAATAAATAAATACTAAAATACTAAAACAATGTTTCTTTTTTGAAGACTTTTAAACGAAGAGGCCACACGGCATAGGTTTCCATCCAAAATTTTGGACCTCAACTCGCTAGCGTAACCCCCCAAGGGGGTTGAAAGAGTCAAATTACGTAAAACAGTAGATTTACTAACCAATAAGGTACAACTAAAATTTGGTGTTGCTATCTTTATTAATAGTAAAGATATTTGCCCATGCTAAGACTTTTCAGACACCCTGTATGATATTTTCGTATCTCGCACTTTCAAATAACACAATGTGGGTAAATAAATATTTGTATTTTATTTTCAAATCGAATCCTAATTTTATTTCCAACTAGGTTAGAAGCCGTCTCTGGAATTACCCCCATTTGTTAAACTCTAATTATTACTAATATTTCTTACACAATTTTTTCTTCAACGGAAACATCAGAGCCAATATTTTGTAAAACTAATAATCATTTGTTCTATAATACAAGCTGTAAAAACCATTATAAAACAAAATATTTTTCGTTACGAATAAGATTATGGCAACCATAATGCACCACGTACAAAACAAAGTTCTTCTAATGATTTTTGTGATGCTGTTCGATAATTATACAATAAGTTGCTTCTTTTAAAACTCTGCTTTGCTAGTTGGGATATTTACGTAATTTCTCTTATATACAGGGGGTTACAGATTCGATGCATTAACACTGCTATCTCGGCAGTTCTAAGAGATAGAGTTGATGAAATTAAGTTGCACGTTTTAATGCTGAATAATTTGCTAAAATGAAATTCTAAAAATTCTGACTACTTCCGGAGATATTATTGCAATGAAAACCAAAAAATCAATTCGGTATTTTATTCTTCTACAGCTTTATTACTGATTATTTTGATAAACCAAGGGTACTTACTTAAGGTCTCATATGAAAATAATTTAATTTTTTAGATACTACTTTTCGTTTTTTACATATCAGCATCAACATACCTATTTTTAACCGAAGACGAATTTTAAGTGTCAGTTCTCAACAAGTTCAATAACCAATATTGGCTTTATGTGTTTTCACTTGTGTGGAGATTAAAGGTGAATCTTATTGTTTAATTACTCCTTTATTTAAAAAAAAATTGAAAGGACTCTTTGTGAAAATTGTGACACAGCATTAGTTTTGTGATTTCAAAAATCAAAAATACATTGAGAAAGTGCTCGTGGTGTATCAAAATTTTCGGTCATAAAGCCGTAAAAAAACGAAATATTAAATTAATTTTTTTGGTTTTTCTCGGATACCTCCGGAAGTAGTCAGGGCTTCGTTAACTTCTTAATAAATAACTAAGCAAGTTATTTCTCTATAGTTTAGGTTAGTACTGTACATATATTCTATAATAAGACAAGCCTCATTGCCTACTTGTTAACCCATATTTTCAGTAAAAATTTTATGATAATATGTATAACGTTATTTAAGGTATCTAATAATAATTATACTTCGGACAATCGTATATTCCGACATGGTCCGCTTTAAACTTTGTATTAATTCTTCTCAAAATATTTCCAAAAGTTCGTTTTAGTGAATAAAACATATTCTGAATATTTGTTAGTTGAAAATAAACCACTAGTTAGAGCCAGAACAATACCTCTCCGATTACATTTAATAATAGGTTTTGTGTCAATTATGTGGACCATGTCATGTAGTTAATTTATTTGCTCAGTTTCTTTAATAAAAAAATACCCTTTCCTCGCGCTCTCTCATCACGACTAAATGCATACATGCGCCGTAGGTACTAAAATACTAAACATGTATGCAGGAAATGCTGACAGGTTAAACGCATGCGCAGAAGGTTCTAAAAGGGTAGATACATGCGTATTTTAAGTAGTCGGTGCTTAACGATCGTTTGAATAATTCTCAGCAGAACTTACTGCGGATCTATAAAAGTAGGTACCTACTGCACATGAGCACTTTTAAATATGTGCAAAAATACCGATCTACGTCGAGCAGATGTTGGAACGTTACACACACGCGTAGGAAATGCTAAACCGATGAAGACACACGTAATTCGTCCTAAAAAGGTAAGACAATCACAGTAGATTTTCAAAATGACGTTTTGCGTCTAAGTTTACAGCTCTCTTCTTGCGGCACCTGCCGCGCCTGGTCTTTACCTGTTAGAACTTATTGTGCATGTCTCCAAATTTCAACACATGCTATACAAACCTTTAACTTTTTAACTTGTGCTGCACGTAAGTCCGACAAATTGGTACCTGGTGCACATGCACACATCGGTACACGCAAATTAGGTACACTTATATATGCTCAGTAGGTCCTGCGTATATTCATTATGGTATTCTTATAGCGCTGACTGTGCAGGTTTTTTTGGCATTTTGTAAGGAATATGCCTACGTATATATCTACCATTTTAGCACCTGGCGCATGCGTGTAACCTTTTCACATCTGCTGGAAATTGGTTCAACGATTGGGCGCATATTTCCAAATGCGCTTGCGCAGTGGTACCTACTTCTGTAGATGCGCAGTAAGTTCTGTGCAAATGATTGAAATAATCGTTGAGTACCAACTGCGCATGTTTTTTGTACTTTTGTAGCAAATACACGCACGTCTACCCTGTTAGCATCATCTGCGCATGCGTGTAACCTGTCAACATTTTTACTGTACACATACTTACCTTCATATCACCGAAATTTGGTTAAAATCAGTTAAGCCGTTTGGATATTGTCAGGGTTAAATTATACCTATTATTAGAAGCGCAGAATAAGACGGAATATAAAATTTTTCCTTAAAATCATTTAAAATATAAACAAGATTTATTAACTCATAGTTTTTTTTATAGATTTATAGAAATGTCTTTTCTATACAAAACACTAGTACCTACATTTGGTCTACGGCCTTCGTGGAGTGGTAAAGAATAAAAAAACGACCCTTGATTGAAATCATTTTTTGAAATGAAAAAATTTTTGATCTTTGATTTTAATCTTTTTAAAATAATTTTTGTGACAGATTTGCCAACAATACTTCAAAAAGGTAACCATACAGACAAACAGACGGACATACGACCATAATGTTGGTTAGCTGACGTTACCTCGTATACCATTACTGTAACTATTTTATATGCCGTTATATATTATTTATACATTTTTACAATATATCGTATATGTACGTATTTTTTCAGTCCCTGATACCCTGGCGCTCGCGCCGCACCTCAAGCAACACAAATTCCCATGTCTGATCAAATCGTCAATGAAACTAATTAACTATAAACATAAAGCCCGGAAGAAACTTATTTTTCACCAAATACCAACAGTTACGCCAACGCTTCCTGCAGATTATTAAGCCGACCCTGTATTTTCAGCGATAATAAGCGATTATCTGAGGTTTAAATAATAATAACACCTACCAACAAAATTATGTTAACATTTTGCGTGGCATACTGTTAAATGTATATTTAGTAGCCTCTTTGCCGCCTTATAAATAATACGACAGCTAAAAATAATCCATAAACAATTTTTATTTCATCCAGTACCTTTATTGAATTTATATATACGCCAACTAAATGGAATTTGTTATATTTATTTATAAAACTCCCGTCTCCATCTAAGAACATTCATAAATCGCTTTATTTTATTAAACCTTTCCGTCTTTACCAAGGAATAGAAGACTTTATGTTTAGATCTAACAGTTATAGCAAAACTACTAGTTAAGCATTCTACAGTTAACTCAAATATTCTGTTATTGGCACTGACAATACAAGAAACCAAACGTTTTATCATAAATTATCGCCCAAACCTTTTTTTCAACCTATCGAACCTATTTCTCTTAGTGTATTATAATCCTGTTCCCGTATCTCTCGTTTCACGTCGCCTGGAAATAAATCAAGCTGTAGGTAGGCAACTTTAAATACATTTTAACGAAATGTGCCTAAAACATGCCTTGCGCGCTGCAATATATCGGACTTACTACGCAATTGTAATGTCCCATTTTTTGGAACTGTAAAGATAAGGCATGGAAGTTCTAAGGTATAGAGCGTTTTTTTTGAAAAAAAAAATTATTAGCTATGATATTAACCTTCAAAAAAGCCTAAAAATGCATAAATTTAATGAGAATTTGTTCATAAATTTTTTTACTTTTTTCGAAAAACGTCTCTATACCTTAGAAAAAGAAATATTTCTCTAATCAAATTTAATTTGTCCCGAGAGGTACTTTAAATAGCCTTTCCAGAATCCTGCAGTAGCAAAGCGGTGTTAATCATTCTAAAAATGTGCGCATTGTAGAGCCTCAAATGTTAATGCTCTGTTACTGATCGAATATATTCTTAAAAAATGTATTTTCTGGGTAATTTATGTAATAATTTATAAGCATCGTATTCCTGTAATACTTTAAATCAATGAACAAAAATCCCTGTTTTGTTTTATTTACGCGTCCACCTTAGGAACACGTTTTTTCAAATTGTTTGACCTCAGTTTTAGAAAAAATCTAAATATAACTGACCTAGAGCAGGGGTCTTCAACCTTTTTTTTTATTAAAGGGCCAGATTTGGGATTCCTTATCGACCGGTGGACCAGAAGTGAAGAAGGCCGCAGGCGAAAAATTTGTGGCACCACACCCATATTTCGTCAAGAATTCGCCCTACTATTTTCGTAAATTAAATTATTGCTTTTTCGTCTAAAGGAGGTAATATAACGGGTAGGCAATATTTTAAATTTTGAGTACCTAATTTATTACGTATTTATCAAATTGTTTTTTTTTTGTATATTGTCAGAAATAGAAAAGGTTTCGTTACTCGAAATAGGGTTAATTCGGGGAAAAAATAATAGATGGCGCTTAAGTAAGCTCCCCACTTCCCAGTTAGCAACAATGATCTCCAGGACATTTTGAGCCGCAACGTCCCAGCTGGGACGTCCCCTGGACGTTAGAAATATCCCAAATTGGTCCCAAAGTGACGTCCTACGGACGTCTCATGTTGCCGTCCCAAGGACGTCGGCAATGGGATTAAAAAAAAAAATTGGTAAAATTTTTTTATAAAGTGTAAAAACAAAATACTGTTGGAATCTCTATTGTATTGATGACTCTATATCATAATGACTTTACGTTACCCCAAAATGCGCTTTTTTGTGTCAGTACTAGGACTGTTTGGAATTGCTAGGAGATGGCGCTGCCTGTGTCATGCTGCTTCAGTAATTCAACAAAATAATGTTAAATGTTTACTCTTTGCGTAATATTCCATCAAACCGTAATCAAACGAAAAAGCATACTTTTTCCTGGTAGTTTCTTGCACTCTGAAAAGTATTCTGTTATCTAACCGTGTTGGAAGTTGGAACGATTTGATTGATATGGGAAATCCCAAAATTTCCTTTCTGAGGGGACATATCCTATAAATACGAAATATCAAAAACTCTAAAAGCGGCTCAAGTGCAGTAAATTCAAAATGCTATACTTTAAAATGTGTCCAGACCCTTTAAGGCGTAGGGAATGTCCAACAATGGTCCTATATACGTCCCAAATATAGTCGCTATAACGTCCTAGTAAGGTCCTAAGATGATCCCATATATGTCCTGTGTAACCTTTATGAGATGATCCCAGATACTCAGATACACCCGACCTCTTCCAAACGGACGTCCCAGGGACGTCCTTGGGCTCTTATGGAACATTCCGGGACGTCCCTGGGATGCAGGATATATCCCAGACTTACGTCCCAGGGACGGTTTTGTGTTGACTGGGTTCTGTCCTCAAAAGCATCAGTATATACGTAAACAATTCGTGCTAATTTTTGCTGTCCTGATAAGCACCTGTTTATTTCTGTACATTAATCAATATATTAAAAAACAAAATGAAACTTTTTTAGTTTCTTAACTAGATTGCGTAATGAAAGTAACATATTAAAAAACAAAACGAAACTTTTTTACTTTCTTAACTAGATTGCGTACCTAATGAAAGTAACCACTAAGAAAGAATTTTCAGAAATTTGACTTGGAAAGGAATAAAAGGGTATTGGTAATATTAATGAACACTATACGGATCTATTAACGTAGATGATTTTTTTTACTTTGTTTGGATCGCGCTAATTTTTGTTGTCCTGATAAGCACCTGTTTATTGCTGTACATTAATCAATATCTTAAAAAGTGAAAGCAAAACAAAACGAAACTTTTTTACCTTCTTAACTAGATTTCGTAATGAAAGTAACCACCAAGAAAGAATTTTCAGAAATCTAGGCGTGTTTTATTTTCTATATTATTTTTTATTTCAGCTGTCCTCAAAACCACTAATACATCAAAAATTATGTCGCGCAGTTTTTGCGGTCCTAATAAGAACCTTTAATTCATAGTCTCAATTATAGGTAGTTTCCAAATATGTATTTTAACAATTAATTTTTACAAGAGAATGACTTTTGCTTTTTAACCCCTATTGTTAAGGTGTTTTGAAAGAATTGTACATACTAAAAAAACAGGTTGTCAAAAAAGATAATTTTGATACGTAACATAACTTTCTTTACTTTAAATTAAAATACCTCAAAACTCAATACCAAATTTTTGTTCTTGATGTCTTTGATTAAAACGTACTTTCAAAATGTGAAGTGTGTTTTTGTTCTAAAATAATATGGACTTTTTAAAATTGTTGATAATCAAAGATCCGGTATAAACTAAGTCACTACTGAATTTTAGAACAGCTTCTATCTTTCTTCTTCAACTACGAAATAATAGATGAGACATAATCGGACATGATCCTTACATGTCTTGTTTAAAAGATTTTCACTAAATTTCGCAAATAAGAATAAAGGGTTGTAAGGCCAGGGCAAAATATATGTAAAAAAATTAATAAAGGGCACTTAAAAATCAATAAAGATTATAAAAACAATAAAATTTGTAGTTAATGTATGAATCCGCTTTTAAACAGATTGCAAAGCCTGTTGTTTCGGATATCCTTTGTAAGTCCATTTGTGGACGTAAATAGGATACGCAGAGACTTCCAATTTATGTCCATGACTCCATAGATAATCAGAAATTCCCTACTTTCCTCCCCCACTTATGACGATGCGTGGTCCTAAAATAACCTTTGCGTCTAGAAAAATACTATGATATTGTATCTTTGTGTGTACACATATAAAATATGTCCTTATATGAACCGTTGATTAAAATTTCTCTCCAAACAAGTCGGCCGCAGGCGAAAAATTTTCGAGACCACACCCAAATTTCGTCAAGAATTCCCCTAATTATTTTCGTAAATTAAATTATTGTTTTTTTTTTGTCTAAAAGAGGTAATATAACGGGTAGGCGATATTTTAAGTTTTGAGTAATCTATTACGTAAGTATTTATCGAATTGTTTTTTTTTGTATGCGGGCCGCAAAAAAATGAAAGGCCCTCCGCGAGTTGAAGAGTCCTGCCCTAAAGGTTGATTTAAGTGCAGCAAAAACAGAATTTTTATTTATTTTTTGACTGCAGTAAGAACGAACAGCAGAGCAAAAATATAAAATTGAGGCTAGGACAGGCCCGTAGCCAGGATTTCTACTCGGGGGGAGCTTGCCATTAAAGTTTAAGTAAAAAAAGGTACAATCGCGTGATGTTCGGTACGTCCTTACAGAAACGTTAATGACACATTGTTGCGATCCCATCAGTAACGTTCTTGTAAGAAAACATGTACCTTATTTTAAAAACGTAAATAAACTTTAGACCAAATAAAAACATCTTTCTTATATTAAATATAATTGAAATCAGTAAAACAAAAGTATTTTTAGATTAGAAGATACACAAAAGAACAAAAAATATTTTATTTAAAGAAGTAGTCTTCTTGATTTTTTTGATGCCATAATGTCTATCACTTTATCAGGTTCCACGGAAATATCTTGATGAATTGATATTAACGCAAGACCACTCATTCTTAAGTTACCCGTCATATTGCGTGTCCAAGTTTTTACCCTCTTCAGGGTAGAAAATGATCTCTCCACACTGGACGTTGTTACGGGAAGTGTGGCTAAAACAGTAAGCAGATATCTAATGGTGGGATAATAAATCTCATTGCAAGATTCCAACACTTTTAATACTTCGGTGTTAACACTGATGCTTGCGACTTGCATACACCAAAGAGCATATTCAGCTTTGGCAGCAGAAAGAGATATGTAGTCATCAAAGTAAGGCGATAGATTTTCTAATTTATCCGATTCATTAACAGAAGCAAAGCCTGGGAGAAGAATCTGAAAATTAGGTAAAATATCTTCGTTTGATATAAATCTCTCAGATAGATTTTGAATTAAATTATCAACGCAAGGTATAAAGACGGTTACTCTATAATACTCTTCTACTGAAGAAGTTTGTGGATTTGCGCGTGATGTTTGTTTTAAAGTAAGCCTTGGAGTCCTCAGTTCTACTTGAAATATTTCATTCGCACAATGTGAAGCTCTGTTATATATTTCACTAAAAAATTGTGTTGCATCTTCTCGTGACTTTTTAAGATTACTTATAATAGCTTTAGTATGGTTTATAGCAGATGATAGATCAAGTGATTTTTCTTGAAGTGCTACGGATAATGAAAGAGTGAGACTAAAAAGTTTATCACATACGAAAAGCGAGATGATGAAATCGCTCTTTTCTACTGCCGCCAATAAGCTTGAAGCTGTTGTTGATATTTTCCAGGATTCTTGAGAAATCTTCTCCAAACTTATGCAAATGCACTGGAACAGTTCAGTAAATGTTAAAATACTCTCATGCCTTTCTATAAATCTGGTTTCGCACAAACGAGTAAGTCTTTTCTTTTTACTTTCCGGAGCGTGTAAGGAAATGGTTTCTTGAAGAGTTTTATTTGCATTTGCGCAATTTCTAAAAAAATTTGCTATTTCATTAACAACACCAAGGCAGTTTCTGATGACAGGAACAGACATCGAGTTTGATAATGCAAGATTTAAACGATGACTTGCACAGTGAACATATCTTATTTGCGGATACTGGTGTCTAATTCTCGACTGAACTCCACTAATATGGCCAGCCATATTAGCTGCACCGTCATACCCCTGCCCAATGCATTTGGACATGTTGAGGTTCAGCTCCCTACATCTTTGCAAAATTACTTTTGCCAAGTTTTCTGCCGACTGGTCATAAATAGGCAAAAACCCCAAAAAATCTTCTCTAAGCGCCAGAAATTGTGAATCCTGATCCCGTATTATGTCCACATATCTAGCACAGAGAGATAATTGTTCAGTACCTGATATGTCCATGGTCTCATCAGCCAATATACTAAAACATTTGGCATTATTAATTTTTCTCACTATTTCTTCTGTAACAATGTTGGCACACGTCAGTATTATTTCATTCTGAATGTCTGGGCTTATATATGTGGCATTTTTGCGGCTAGAAATAATGTGTTTTTTGAGATTCTCGTCTCCAGAATTTGCTCTAAATCGCAGAAGAGAGCGAAATTTTCCGTCTTTATGCTTGGGCTTTTCCAAAGATAGTGGACCACTATCATGGTCCCCTCTAAGAGGCAATTCCTGTTCTGCACAAAACAAAATAGTTTCAATTATAGGCCTAAGTGCGGCTCTATTCTCTGTTTTTTCTTTTTCCCGTTGAGAATCCAACTGAGTCATTATATCATGACATTTTCCAGATACCACTTCTAGAAATTTTTCTGCAAACACAACACATTTTTTATGGTACTCCTTGGTAGTATGTTTTAGAAATGTCTCTTTGGCTTTCTTCCAATCTCTGAAACAACTAGTAACTAATTTCCCCGGAACTTCATGGCCCCCTTTCCCTACACCCTCATGGTGAAATAAAAAACAAGGTTTACAGTAAACGCCATCTTCTTTTTTAGAGTAAGCCAGAAAAGGGAATCCTTGTACTGGGTGCGAAATCCATGTTTCTTGAAAACTTCTATTTTGCTTCTTTCCTGCAGTCACTGGAAAAGTATACGGCTGTTTCGGAAGGAGAGCCGATGATAGTATATTCTCTTTTAAGATGTCATCTATATCATCTCTTTTTATGTCCGCAATGTCAAAATTGTCTGCTTGCCAAACAAAGCTTCTGTCAGTGAAATTAGTTGACGAGGTTGTATCGCAATCTTCATTTCTCGCTTCATTTATTGTATTTTTGGTTGCAGAATCAGAGGCAGAAGACATGAATTCATTGAGAGTAGAACAATTTACCCCTGTCCCATCACTAATAGTAGGAGGAGGAGTCTTGCTGCTGCTTGGCAATTCTGTTGACAAAGAGATACAAAATTTATTTTAAACACTTATATGTACTGTGAAAGGCTTTCGCGGCCATTATCTAATAAAAGTACAGTTTTTGAGCTATTAGGCCGTCGTCGATAAGTGTTTTCTCTTGACGTTTCGCTGACACGAGTGGTCGGCATCTTCAGAAGTTGCTTGCTCAGTAGTCTGCGAGCCACTGAGCAAGCAACTTCTGAAGATGCCGACCACTCGTGTCAGCAAAACGTCAAGAGAAAACACTTATCGACGACGGCCTAATAGCACAAAAACTGTACTTTTATTAAACACTTATATTTAAATAAGCATAAAAAATGTTGCGCCCTAACTTACGTTTACGACGTAAACGCGGTAAACGTGCTTATTGATAATTCGATTAATTTATTTTAATCGAGAAAAGAAGATTCGGTAATTTACAGAAAATCCCTCTAAAAAGTGAATTATAAATCAATAACCATAAATGTGTTTATTGTTTATTTTAATAACAGAAATTATGGAAAAGTATAAATCAAGTAACGTATATCTCGACAATGGAATAATTAATAATAAATACGTATTATTTATACTCACCACTACAAACAGCATTCTCCTCAATTTCTGTTCTCTGCTTTTTGAAAAATGAATTAATAGTTAACTGACACACACGTTTATTATTATCCATTTCTTTATTCTTTGGTTTTACATAAACATAACCTTTAAATAAAAAAGTGTCGTGGTCGTGGATATGTTTCTACCGGGCGTAACTTAACTTCCCAACCAACTAGGTACGGTACGGTCATCGATAGATACAAACGGAAGAATATGAACAAATTATGATTTATAAATAGTTAATAATTAGCGTTACTGGAAAATAGAATAGAACAGAATAGAATTTATTTACGGTATAGTATAACATTTTACAAATTTTGTACAAATATAACTTATTACTTATATTTTTTCGCAATTCAATCTCAAACCGTGCAGAAGGCATGAACAGGCCAGGCTATCACTTCGGAGGGGGCTTCAGCCCCTCGAGCCCCCTCCTTGCCTACGTGCTTGGGCTAGGACACCAATATTCTTATAGCGTACACAAAACAAATAATAATGCTAGAAACAAAATCTAATACATATTATAAAACACAGGAAAAAGTCCTTTCTTGAGAAAATTTAAATTTTAGGTCCATTATCGGAAATAGAAAAGGTTTCGTTACTCGAAATAGGGTTAATTCGGGGCAAAATAATAGATGGCGCTTAAGTAAGCTCGATAGGTTGGCTTTAATACCGTCGTATTTACCCCACTTCTGTCTTCTGTCCTCAAAAGCATCAGTATACGTAAACAATTCGCGCTAATTTTTGCTGTTCTGATAAGCACCTGTTTATTGCTGTACATTAGTCAATAATATTAAAAAGTGAAAGCAAAACAAAACGCAACTTTTTTACTTTCTTAACACTAGATTGCGTAATGAAAGTAACCACTATGAAAGAATTTTCAGAAATTTGACTTGGAAAGGAATAAAAGGGTATTGGTAATGTTAATGAACATTATACGGATTAACGTAGATGATTTTTTTTTACTTTGCTTGGATCGCGCTAATTTTTGCTGTCCTGATAAGCACCTGTTTATTGCTGTACATTAATCAATATATTAAAAAGTGAAAGCAAAACAAAACGAAACTTTTTTACCTTCTTAACTAGATTTCGTAATGAAAGAATTTTCAGAAATCTAGGCGTGTTTTATTTTCTATATTATTTTGTTATTTCAGCTGTCCTCCAAACCACTAATACATCAAACCCTGGCCTTACAACCCTTTAGTCTTATTCGCGAAAATTATTGAAAATATTTTAAACAAGATATGTAAGGATCATGTCCGCTTATGTCTCATCTATTTTTTCGTAGTTGAAGAAGAAAGATAGAAGCTGTTCTAAAATTCAGTAGTGACTTAGTTTATACCGGATCTTTGATTATCCACAATTTTAAATAGACCATATTTATTTTAGAACAAAAACACACTTCACATTTTGAATGTACGTTTTAATCAAAGACATCAAGAACAAAAATTTGGTATTGAGTTTTGAGGTATTTTAATTTAAAGTAAAGAAAGTTATGTTATGTATCAAAATTATCCGTATAAACGTAGTCAACACCTCCCAAACTAACCTAACCCTAATTTTGAAGTATATTTACAGCTCACGTGTTTTTGGATTTTCGATTCTAGAAATTATTTTTCAAAGTTTATTAAAGCTTTTATCTGTGGTTTATTAAGAATTATAACATTTAATATTAGTTTTTGCGTTTTAAGTCTCTTTAAACATTTTTTGTTCCATTTCTCTCGATCTGCTATCTGTCGGACTGTCTGTTTGTAACCGACGCCGACAACTTGGTACTTTGGTACGCAGGTGTCTGCTTGGTTAATGGCGGTCCCCTACCCCTATTAAAATGACAAAACCATATACCAGAGTCTTTTAGTAACTTGTTTTAGTAATTCGCTTTAGCTACTGAAACCGTCTAAACTCGGATTATGAATCAGCAGAGTACCTATTTAGCCGCTGTTTTGCAAAACATTTGACGCGGACTGAACCGAAGACGCTTCACAGCTAATAATAACACAAGAAAAACAATTTTGGTATTCTGTTCTGTGACGAAAACGTAATAAAAAGACGTTATTTGTTGACAACCTGTTTTTTTAGTATGTGCAATTCTTTCAAAACACCTTAACAATAGGGATTAAAAAGCAAAAGTCATTCTCTTGTAAAAATTAATTGTTAAAATACATATTTCATATTTGGAAACTATAATTGAGACAATTAATTAAAGGTTCTTATTAGGAAAGCAAAAACTGCGCGAAATATTTTTTGATGTATTAGTGGTTTTGAGGACAGCTGAAATAAAAAAATAATATAGAAAATAAATCATGCACGCCTAGATTTCTGAAAATTCTTTCTTAGTGGTTACTTTCATTACGAAATCTAGTTAAGAAGGTAAAAAAGTTTCGTTTTGTTTTGCTTTCACTTTTTAATATATTGATTAATGTACAACAATAAACAGGTGCTTATCAGGACAGCAAAAATTAGCGCGAATTGTTTACGTATATACTGATGCTTTCGGGGACAGAAGTGGGATAAATACGACGGTATTAAAGTCAACCTATCGAGCTTACTTAAGCGCCATCTATTATTTTTTCGCCGAATTAACCCTATTTCGTGTAACGAAATCTTTTCTATTTCCGACAATCTACAAAAAAAAAAAATTGATAAATTCGTAATAAATTACTCAAAACTCAAAATATTGCCTACTCGTTATATTACCTCTTTTAGACGAAAAAAAAGCAATAATTTAATTTACGAAAATAGTTGTGTGAATTCTTGACGAAATTTAGGGGAAATTTTTCGCCTGCGGCCTTCTTCACTTCTAGCCCACCGGTCGATAAGGAATCCCAAATATGGCCCTTTAATTAAAAAAAGGTTGAAGACCCCTGCTCTAGGGCAGTTATATTTAGGCGGACTTGTTTGGAGGGAAATGTTAATCAACGGTTCATATAAGGACATATTTTATATATGTGTATACATAAAGATACAATGTAATAGTATTTTTCTAGACGCAAAGGTTATTTTAGGAACTTTTGAAAGAATTTTCGATAGAACGGATTTTATCAGGACGCATCGTGATAAGTGGGGGAGGAAAGTAGGGAATTTCCAAATAAATTGTATGATATACCCTTTCTAGGCTTTTTGAAGTCAAGCAGTTCAAAACGCAAGTTAATTTGGTAATATTTTGAATACTTACCATAGTAGATTTTATTTTAGATATCATCGGAAGAATATGTAACGTAAAATGACGAGAAGGTGTCAAATCTTTGATATATCCAATTTATTTACATTTTAAAACTACTATTAATATTATTTTGTACCTGGGCGTTTTCTATTTTCTATATTATTTTTTATTTTAGGTGTCCTCAAAACTACCAATACATCAAAAATTATACCGCTCAGTTTTTGCTGGCCTAATAAGAACCTTTATTGTCTCAATTATAATTTCCAAATAAGTATGTATTTTTCGGAAAACGTAAATTGAGTCCCGCCTTCATATTTTTACGTAAATTGAGTCCCCTAGTCAAAATAATAATACGTAAATTGAGTCCCGGGTTCCAACAAGAGCTTCGTAAATCGAGTCCCGGGATTTTTAAGTATCTATACAGTGTTTCAATTAAGTACTTGTGAAAAATTACACATTTTCATTTCTTCGAAAAACCGACACGCCATATGAACTTTTCATCTTAAAATTAGTCAAAGAACCACCCTTTAAAGTTTGTACAAGTACATAATTGAAACCCTGTATAATAAGAGAGGTAAATAAACTACCATTAGACACCCTCAAAAATTTTATTACAAAACATTTAAAATAGTACAAGAATTAAGAGATTATAAATATACAATTTATATCTATATAATAAGAGGTGTACAAATTTTTATTAAAAAACATTTAAAATACAATTTATATCTATATAATAAGAGATGTACAAATTTTATTAAAAAACATTTAAAATAGTACAAGAATTAAGAGATTATAAATATACAATTTATATCTATATAATAAGAGAGGTACAAATTGCATTAAAAAACATGTAAAATAGTACAATAATTAGAAGATTATAAATATACAATTTAAGAGATATTTATTGGAAGGAACTTGAAAGAAACTTTCTTTACAAACTCGAATAAGGAAATGTGACAGTTGCATAGGTCAGCTATTGCTTCCCTTAAAAAGATTTCCTTCTCAATAATAGTTTTTGATTTTTTGGTCGACTTGCTTCTAAGATGAATATAAGTTTCACTTTGAATTCCTTTTAAAACTTCAATAAATATGGAAATATTGGGATGTGGAGAATTAAACATTCTATTAAGTCGAGCATGAAATGATTCACAAGAGTTAGTGGTTCTATTAGCAGAACATGAAAATTCGGCCCATATCTGTGGAGGAAACGGCGCTTCTTCTGATATATAATTTTCTAATACATAATCGCAAAATTCAGTTACCGTTTGATCATCTGGAAGTTCTGCCATTATATAATCAGTAAAAACAGTTGAAACGTCTTCAGGTCTTAGAAAGGCAAGTCCAAAGAATGACTTTAAAAAATTTGCCTTTTCTGTTTTCGATGCATATACCCGAGCTAAACCAATAGACTGAATTTTGCGATACCAACTTTGGTCGAGATGAAAACGACATCCCTTAATTTTTGTTTCTGTGAGCACTGATTGAACACTCACATGTATGGCCTTTTCAAAATCAATAAAAATATTTTATTGATTTTATGATAGCCGGACGGAATTTACGTAGGCCCATAAAACACCCGGGACTCGATTTACCTACCTGTAAAAATAATTAACAAATAATTAACGAATATGGGACTCAATTTACACCGACCCGTATTTTTAACAATTTATTTTTACAAAAGAATAACTTTTGCTTTTTAATCCCTATTGTTAAGGGGTTTTGAAAGGATTGCACGTACTAAAAAACACAGGTTAAGTCAACAAATGTCATTTAATTTACGTTTTAGTCACAGAGGAGAATACCAAAATTGTTTTCTGTGCATTTATTATTAGCTGTGAAGCGTCCTCGGTACACGCCGCGTCAAATGTTTTGCAAAGCAGCGGCTAAATACTGTGCTGATTCATAGGCACAAAGCTCTCACTTTCCATAACCCTACATTTTCTAGCCCTGGTAAATGGTTTGTGTTAATTTTATTATGAGATCATCTGACTTAGGACACATCTTGGTACCAAATTAAGTAAAAATCAACTAACAAAAAATAAATAACAACCATTTTCTCCGCACCTGCTGGATGGTTTTTTATTTATTTTATTATGGGACCATCTGTAACTTATGACAGAGCTATGTACCAAATTACGTAAGAACCGACCACTTAAAAATAAAAAAACCCTAAGTTTCTTCGCCTCTGGGATATGGTTTTATATTATTTTAATAGGGGTAGGGGACCGCCACTAGCCTAGCACACACCTGCGTACCAAGTTTCGTATAAATCATTAAAGTACTTCTCTAGTTATCGGCGTATACAGACTATTTTTTGAGACCGACAGACAGACAGAAATGGAACAAAAAATGTTTAAAAAGACTTGAAATGCAAAGATCTGTATTTTTTTAAATATAAGGACTTTATTAACGATCACAATAGCTCCTATATGTATATGCCACTATTTGGTATTATGTCGGAGCTAGAAAAAATAAATAAATCTATTGAACGCCGGTACTTTTATTTTTAATATTGTTCCAAGGAATTATAAATGCACTTAATATTTCATGAAATCGTTGGCACATAGCAGATTGACAAAGTGTTCCGAAACATGCCACTACATATTAAAACGAAAATTTTTCTAAGAAATTTTTGTTTTTTCCCAGAAATTTTTGTATACATGATCGTTCATATTGGATGTATATATATGTATACCAATAAATTTTAAATATCTCAAAAAATTAATCACATCATCAAATGTACAAAAATGTCCCTACAAGAACCGTTGTCTAGAAAAATTGTTTTTTTTTGCTTAAGTCGACTTTTTTTAAAAAAAATTTGGTGTACATAGGGTTGTATAATGTATACAGATGTATAGCAATGTACACTAATATATAAGTCGGTCCTCAAAAGCACCCTTGGCCATACATATATATATATATATATATAATATATATATATATATATATATATATATATATATATATATATATATATATACATATACTATTTTTTTTTTATTCTGGTCTGGGCGCCATCCTGCTATCGCGATTTCTGGGCATTTACCCTTTATCAGGCAGGCTCACACCCAGGGTGGCTGAAGAAGAGACCAGATTTTGACCAGAATCAAGGAGAGACCTTATATCCAAAACGTTCGGAAAGGATAGATAAGATACAGCGGCTCGCGCCAAACTACTTTACGTATGTTGCTCCAAAATTTTGGCTGCTAACACACAATAGTGAAATAAATGTCGAATCTCTTAGACAGAACAAGTGCACAACTGTACGATAATATAGAAAAATTTCTCTATATATAAATATATAGAAAATGGGGAATTTTCTTCGGTTGATATAGGTACTATATGTCAGAAAATGCAAAAGCATTAATTATTTGGCTAGTGCAAGACCGTAAAATGACAAAATAAACTATTAGGACTATTTTTTTTGATTCTGGTCTGGGTACCCTCCTGCTATCGCGGTCTTGTGTTTTGCAGTAGCAAAAGAATTAAAGTTTCTGCATTTTCTGACATATATATTACCTATATGGACCGATGAAAATTCCCTATTTTCTATATATATATATATATATATATATATATATATATATATATATATATATATATATATATATATATATATATATATATATATATATATATATGTTTGGACATTAGTGCTTTACCTCACTATTCGATATTTATGTGAAAGGACTTATTGACAACATTGTAGCAGAAAGGAGCAGCGTCCCGTCTGGTTTCCAAAAAACAAAACAGTAAACAACAGTAGTCGTCGTCAAGAGACGAAATCAAGAAGATGCTCTCTCAGCACTATTATTAAAATACAGTCCACTATTATAATTATTCAAAAATTTAATTAGAAAGTACAAGTTACAAATAAAAAAGTAAAGAGATAATAACTGGAGTTTTCTAGCCCCAAAATTTGGTCCGAGCCGTAGCCGGATTTAGCTCCAGCGATACAGAAGAATCGGCCAGAGTTCCCTAGGTGCCTTGCCCATTCTCAGACTCCGAAGATAGCCGCCGCTTGCCGCTTAATCCACACCTTGCTGCTGGTTTGCCGTAAAGTTGCCGCATATCGAAGTGAGTCCGTTCCTTTTATAAATAATATCAATTGTTCCTTTATAATTCAGTCTGGCTTCAGTTTGAGCTGGATCGTGTAAAAACTGTCAAAATAACCTTTAATAATTTCAAATGGAATGAGCGATCTGACATTTCTCTTAATGTTTTGTTAACATTAGGATTATCTACAGTGTTATTTCATTTTAAACCATTTATTTCCAACATTTCCATCCTCCCAATTCCCACATATTGGTTAGGTTGGACGCGCACCTTGCGTTTTGAATGTTTTGATTGTTGAAACGTCACATGACGTAACAAAAAGTAGTTCTCAATTTGTCACGTTCCTGCGATATCATTGGTCGAGCGCGCGTAGGAATTAAAACCCACAGCGCCCGCCTGGCCGCCGTATCCCTGGTGATACCGCGTTGCCAATTTTTGTACCTCACGCAAATAGAGAGATTTAGCGTTTGCTAAAATAACGTCTTTTCGCCTGGTTGACGTTAAAATGCCATTGAATTAATAAATTTAAATTTGGCTTTTTTGCAAGTTTGTGTAAATTTATGAAGTTCGTTGAGGTAAATACACAAACATCAATTACATTAACTCGTTTTACTGGTTTTTAAGCCGCAGTTAGCTGCTAAAATAAAATAAATAATATACGTCAAACAATAGTGTATTTTTTAATATTTAGGTTCATTTGTATTCCTTATCCCTTACCCTAAAAATACCAAAAATGTCGGAAGCTGAGATTAAAAAATTAAAAGCCCAAAGAGGCAGCTTAAAAGGACAAATAACCAGATTTTCAAATTATTTGTTAGATTTTCAAAATAATAAAGATTATGTTGAACTAGGCACTCGCCTTGAAAGAATTGATGATGTTTTAAATAAATTTGATTTTTGTCAATTAGAACTGGAGTCTTTAGTAGATGACCCCACTCACGAAACTGAAAGAGCTGAATTTGAAAAGGCTTATTTTACAGCGGTCTCTAAAGCTAGGGCACTATTAAATGATTTTCACATTAGTTCTCGGGCGTCTCAACAGCCTGCAGTTTCTGATCCCACATTAAACATTAAATTACCCCCTCTTAATTTACCTCATTTTGATGGAACTTTTGACAAATGGTTACAGTTCCACGACGCCTTTAAAGGTATTATTCATGAAAATAAAAATTTAGCTCCCACTCAAAAATTTTACTACCTTTTGTCATCTTTAAAGGGAGAAGCATTACAATGCATCCAGTCACTACAGGTAAGTGATAGTAATTATTCTGTAGCTTGGAAGCTTGTGTGTGAACGCTATCAAAATTCTAGACTTATCATAAACAGCCACTTAAAGGCAATTTTTGAAATACTCCCTTTAACTAGAGAGTCCAAAGAGGACTTACAGAAATTATTAAATGATTTACAAAAAAATATTCGTGCTCTCGAAAATTTAAACGAGCCTGTTAAGACATGGGATTCAATAATTATTTTCCTTATATCTTCGAAACTTGATAATAGGACACGAAGAGAATGGGAATTGTCTCTTAGTGATAACACATCTATGCCAAGTTATAACGATTTTATTAACTTTTTGTCAGGACGTTGTCAGGCGTTGGAAATGCTTGATTTTAAGTCGAAGTCAACTAGTGACAAGGTTCCGATCAATAAAAAACCTAAAGATAAAATATATTCACATTTATCTCAACAAAATTGTAAGGTTTGCAGTTTTTGTAAGGGATCTCACTTAATATATTATTGTCAAAACCTTTTGAAGCTTTCTATAAAAGATCGTATAAATGAAATAAGAAAATTACGCCTTTGCACACAATGTTTGCGAGCAGGTCACTCTAACAAAGATTGTAAAGGTGAAGACTGTCGCAAATGTAATAAGAACCATAATACTATTCTGCATTTAGAGTCAACTGAAGTAAAAAACTCGTTGCCCGCAGTTGAAATTAAGGATTTCGAAAATTCCCAATCTTTTCAAGATAATTTAATTCAACCCTCAAATAATAATATTCTTACCGACTCTCAAGATAATTTCTCACGTGATTCAGTAACTACTCTGACTAATCAGAATTTAAATTCTTATATTCTACTTTCCACAGTTAATATTTATATTAAAGACGTAAATGGAAAACCAATTAAATGCAGAGCGCTGTTAGATTCTGGCAGCCAGTCCAACTATATGACATATGATTTATTAACAAAGTTAGGACTTGAAAAAATTAATGTAAATGTGTCTACTAGTGGTATTAGTAAAAATTTTGTTCATATAAAACACTTCACAAAGGCTAAAATATTTTCCACTTTTAATAATTGTCAAGCTGAACTTAATTTTTTGATTTTAAATAAGATTACAGAAAACCTGCCTAATGTGTCTTTTAAAAATGATCTTGCCAATATTCCTACAAATTTACAGTTGGCGGATCCTGACTATAACATTTCTAAACCCATTGAATTGCTTTTAGGAGCCAGTGTCTTTTGGACCTTATTATGTGTAGGTCAAATAAAATTGGGCAAGGATATGCCAATTCTCCAAAAAACACACCTTGGTTGGATAATTTCAGGTCCATTAAACTTATTTGATATCAATAATACTGTTTGCAATGTAAATACAAATCACTTAAACATTCAGCAACAACTTGAAAAAGTTTGGAAGGTTGAAGAATGTCTGACCGCTTCCAAGTTTTCTTCAGAAGAATTGGAATGCGAAGAGGATTTTACCAAAACTCCTACTCGCAGTAGTGACGGAAAATTTATTGTAAGTTTACCAACTAAAGATAATCTTGAAAAACTCTGTGATTCTAAAGAATGCGCCCTGAAACGATTACAAAGCATTGAGAAACGTTTATCAAAAGATAAAAACCTTAAAAATCAGTACTATGACTTCATGAAAGAATACATTGATTTAGGACATATGTCTCTAATCGATAATAATGAAATAAAGTCCGATAAAACTCACTATTATTTGCCGCGTCATTGTGTAGTTAAGACCTCTAGTTTGACTACAAAGTATCGCATCGTCTTTGACGCTTCTGCGAAGACATCAACGGGGTTGTCCCTCAATGATGTGTTAAAGGTCGGTCCTGTAATTCAAGATGAACTTTTTTCGATTGTTGCTAGGTTTCCTTGTCATAAGTATGTGATTACCGGTGATGTAGAAAAAGTATACCGGATGATATATATTAACGAAACTGAGCGCGATTTACAGCGCATTGTCTGGAGATTTCATCCTAATGACGAGATAAAACATTATAGACTAAACACCGTCACATACGGTACTGCGCCCGCTTCTTTTTTAGCAGTCCGATCATTACATCAGGTAGCCCTTGATAATATAGAAAAATATCCGGAAGAATGTTACGTTATCTTAAAAGATTTCTACGTGGATAACCTTATTAGCGGAGCATCTACTATTGAAGAAGCTAAAAAGCTTAAAAATAACATTTCAAACTTATTGTCTAGTGCCGGTTTCCAGTTACGCAAATGGGCATCAAATAATAAAGATATTTTAGAATTCTCAAATAAATCTGATCTTCCTCAATATTTCATTACAGATGATAAGAATATAAAAACGTTGGGCCTAATTTGGGACCCTAATAAAGATGCTTTAACTTACTCTGTCAATCTTGATCAAAGTCCACATAAACGAGTTACTAAACGGTTTATTTTATCCGTGATTTCACAAATCTTTGACCCCCTCGGGTTAATAGGGCCCATAAGTATGCGCGCCAAGCTAATTCTTCAACAACTATGGAAGGAAAAAATAGACTGGGATCAAACAGTTCCTATGAACTTGTTCACCGCATTTGTTCAGTTTTATAAACAAATTTTAGATATCAATAAAATTTCTATCCCGAGACATGTATGCCTTAAAGATTCAGTTGAAATAACTGTACACGGCTTTTGTGACGCTTCGATTTCCGCTTACGGAGCTTGTTTGTACTTAGTTTCAAATAAACTCAAAAAATGTTTATTATTCCCAACTACTTTGTGCCAAATCAAGGGTGGCTCCTTTAAAAAGTTTATCACTTCCACGACTTGAGTTGTGTGGCGCTCTTTTGCTGGCCATCTTATTAAAAAAGATTTTAGACTCCCTAAAGGTGGACATTGCAGCAACTTATTGTTGGACAGATTCAACAATCGTTCTGTCATGGCTTTCTATGGAGCCCAGTAACTTAAAAACATTCGTGTCAAATCGTGTTTCTAATATTCAAACAATAACTGGTGTTTCTCAGTGGAACCATGTTCGTTCGCAGGAAAATCCTGCCGATGTTATTTCCCGTGGAATGAGCCCCAGTGAATTAATGGTCTCTGATTTATGGTGGTTTGGTCCACATTGGCTAAAGGAAGACTCTTCTAAATGGCCAATTCAAGGTACGATTTATAATAACGATGTCCCCGAAAGACGTCCAGATAGTCTTAAACTTTTATTCAACCAATGATGACTTTAAACTGTTAGAACGTTTTTCTTCATATTTGAAATTGTTACATGTCACCGCATATTGTTTAAGATTTTATCATAACACAAAAAATAAAAATTCTCGATTAACAGGTCCTCTCTCAGCATTTGAGATAGATAATGCTTTAAATACTTTAGTTTTTGTAGCGCAAAGACAAGATTTTTTTAAAGAAATACAAGCTCTTAAAAATTCAAAGGCTTTACCTAATAAAACTAGAATTTTAAATTTAGACCCTTTCTTAGAAAACGGTTTACTGAGAGTAGGAGGGAGGTTAAGGAACTCAAATTTGCCCGACCAACAAAAACATCCCTTATTATTGTCTGATAAAATCCTTTAACCAAGCTTTTAATAAAGTATCAACATGAAAAAATGTTACATGCTGGTTCTCAGTTTGTTTTATATAGCTTGAGAGAACAGATTTGGCCTTTAAATGGCAGGACTTTGGTGAGAGGAATAATAAGAAAATGTCTTACTTGTTTTAAGGCAAACCCGATTAGCGTTTTCCCAAAAATGGGTGACCTTCCGTCATCACGGGTGTCATATTCACGGCCTTTTAGCAAAGTAGGTTTGGATTTTGCTGGACCGTTCATGGTAAAAGACGGCAAGACCCGTAACAGAACCTTTGTAAAGGCTTATCTATGTGCCTTTATATGCTTTTCTACCAAGGCTGTTCACTTCGAGCTTGTGGGAAATCTTTCCTCTCATGCTTTTTTAGACGCATTAAAGCGTTTTGTAGCTCGAAGGGGACTACCAAGTGACATTTTTTCCGATAACGCCACTAACTTTGTTGGCGCCGCTAACGATCTTCATGAAATTTATCAAAAAATTCATGATTTTAAAATAACCGATTTTGGGATTAAATCGTTTTTTACCGATAATAAAATTCAATGACATTTTATCCCACCGCGCTCTCCGCATTTTGGCGGCCTTTGGGAGGCTTGTATAAAATCGTGTAAATATCATCTTAAAAGAATTGTCGGAGATGCTCATTTAACCGTTGAGCGGTTATATACGGTGTTGGTTCAGATTGAATCCATTCTGAATTACCGTCCTTTGACTCCTTTGTCCCAAAATCCAAATGATCTTCATCCCTTGACGCCCTCTCACTTCCTTATCGGACGAATGGCAACCAGCTTACCACAACGAAATGTTGAAGACGTTCCGCCAAACAGATTTGTCCAGTATGAGAGATTGCAGCAGTTAGTGCAACATTTTTGGAAGAGGTGGCATCATGAATATTTGAACAACCTTCAATCACGATCCAAGTGGAAGTCCTCACCTTGTGTCCTTAAACCAGGGATGATGGTTTTAATAAAGGAGGATAGCATACCACTACTTGAATGGCCGATTGGTCGAATAACTGAAGTTTTTCTCGGACGAGACGATATAGTGCGGGTGGTGACCGTTAAAACCGCAAAGGGAACTTTCAAACGTGCTTTTAGCAAAGTGTGTCCTTTGCCGTTTGATTAAAAGACAATCCCAACTTATTGAAAATTGCCCTAGGAATTTTCAAGGGGGGCGGTATGTTTGGACATTAGTGCTTTACCTCCCTGTTTGGACATTAGTGCTTTACCTCCCTATTCGATATTTATGTGAAAGGACTTATTGACAACATTGTAGCAGAAAGGAGCAGCGTCCCGTCTGGTTTCCAAAAAACAAAAAACAAAACAGTAAACAACAGTAGTCGTCGTCAAGAGACGAAATCAAGAAGATGCTCTCTCAGCACTATTATTAAAATACAGTCCACTATTATAATTATTCAAAAATTTAATTAGAAAGTACAAGTTACAAATAAAAAAGTAAAGAGATAATAACTGGAGTTTTCTAGCCCCAACAATATATATATACAGGGTGATTGATGGTGAGTGGCCTATTAGAAGTTCTGGCGAACTAGTCAACGGATCACTTTGAAAATTTGGTAGTTTACATAAGTGGACATGACCTTTCTTTTAAAATTATTTTTGGCCTTGCGGTGTTGCCGCTTCTACTGAAAAGTATTAGCACCTATGATAATTTAAATGGAACACCCGGTATATTATATTTTTTTTAGAATCCCTGTTGGTTTGTTAATAAGTTTCGTTAACATATTCCTATGTCTATCTAGTATCGTTGTCGAGATAATAATTATTTTCTTCTTTTTTTCTCGGAAAACATGGTAGTCAATAAGGGCTGATATTTTTGAACTCATGACAGATAGGACACTAGAATTTGGTGGAGAGCTAGGTAATACCACGAGGCTATTCACTCGGTGTCCAAATCGTAGTTATATTTGTACAGGGTGTTTCAAAAATAAACATATTTTGATGGTTTGGAAAAATGATTAAAAGTACATTTTTTTAAATGGAACACCCTGTATTTTAACCGCGGTCCTAAAAGCTCTGTAAATTTCCTATCTTTCAATATATCATGTCCCTATACCTATCTCGAATAGTTTTTGACTTATTAGCATTTATTTGGACAATTTAACTATTACAGATAACATTCACGAGTTTTTAGGAAAATTTGAAAAGTAGCCTTTGGAAACTGTTGTTTTTAAATGGATGACACTTTTCTATTATTTATTCCGTTTCGTTGTCAGTTGGTTGCCGTACTTGAAAATTCTAATTTAAGGTTTTAAGAGAAATGGAAGAAAACAATAATTATTCAAATACAGTACTTATGAATTTATTTGTTTTACATGGTCAGTGTGATAAGATCATTAGTCGTACTTGTAGAAAATTCAATGAAATGTATCCAAATTTGCCATCAATGAACAATAAGAAATTTAGACGAATTCAAAGCAATTTCAAAAATTTTGGTTCTTCCTTGAAAGTTCCCAGAAATTTACCCAGACCTGTAACATCTAGTGAGGACAACGAAATTAACGTTTTGGCTTATTTTCATGCCTATCCGCAGGCTTCAATAAGATGTGCCAAAGAAGATTTGGGCTTAACCTATTTCTGCGTGCAAAAAATATTGGCTAAACATAATATGCATGATTATAAGTATGCCAAAGTTCAATGTCTTAAGCCTGAGGACTGTCCACAAAGAGTTTTATTTTGCGAAAACTTGTTAGTTCATATTCAGGAAGATCCACAATTTTTAAGGAAAATCATTTGGACTGATGAATCAAAATTTTCTCGCGAAGGAATTTTTAATAGGAAAAATATTCATTATTGGGCGAAGGAAAATCCTCATGTAACGAGAGATACTGGATTTCAAGAAAATTTTCGATTTAATGTTTTTTGTGTAATGATGGACAACAAAATTCAATATTTGATATATGATGAAAATTTAACTTCCAGAAAATACTTAGAAATTTTAACTACATTTGTCGAAAATTTCGTGGACAACCTTCCTCTCGCCCAGTATCGCAGCTGCTGGTACCAATTGGACGGGGCTCCCGCTCACTGCACTGACGAAGTTAGTGCGGAAATACAGAGAATGTTTGAAGATCGTTGGTTCAGGCGTTTGGGACCTTGGAATTGGCCTGCAAGGTCCCCAGATTTAACACCTCTGGATTTTTACCTTTGGGGCACTCTCAAGAATATTATTTACAAGACACCGGTAAATTCAAGGGAAGAGTTAGAAGATCGGGTGAATCGGGCATTTCAAAATTTGGATGCTGGTGAACTTAGACTTGCTACTGGACATGGTGTAAACAAGCGAATTTTAAAATGCTTAGATGTCAACGGCCAACGTTTTGAACATTTATTAAAAACTAATTAAATGTTTTTTACTTTTTTCTTGGTAATTTTGTTAGAAGTCAAAAAAATATTATTATGTACACTACAACTTAAATATGATTAAGTAATTTTAAGCATTTAAGAATTTACTAATTGTTTAAAATTCGTCTAAATTTCTTATTGTTCATTGATGGCAAATTTGGATACATTTCATTGAATTTTCTACAAGTACGACTAATGATCTTATCACACTGACCATGTAAAACAAATAAATTCATAAGTACTGTATTTGAATAATTATTGTTTTCTTCCATTTCTCTTAAAACCTTAAATTAGAATTTTCAAGTACGGCAACCAACTGACAACGAAACGGAATAAATAATAGAAAAGTGTCATCCATTTAAAAACAACAGTTTCCAAAGGCTACTTTTCAAATTTTCCTAAAAACTCGTGAATGTTATCTGTAATAGTTAAATTGTCCAAATAAATGCTAATAAGTCAAAAACTATTCGAGATAGGTATAGGGACATGATATATTGAAAGATAGGAAATTTACAGAGCTTTTAGGACCGCGGTTAAAATACAGGGTGTTCCATTTAAAAAAATGTACTTTTAATCATTTTTCCAAACCATCAAAATATGTTTATTTTTGAAACACCCTGTACAAATATAACTACGATTTGGACACCGAGTGAATAGCCTCGTGGTATTACCTGGCTCTCCACCAAATTCTAGTGTCCTATCTGTCATGAGTTCAAAAATATCAGCCCTTATTGACTACCATGTTTTCCGAAAAAAAAAAGAAGAAAATAATTATTATCTCGACAACGATACTAGATAGACATAGGAATATGTTAACGAAACTTATTAACAAACCAACAGGGATTCTAAAAAAAATATAATATACCGGGTGTTCCATTTAAATTATCATAGGTGCTAATACTTTTCAGTAGAAGCGGCAACACCGCAAGGCCAAAAATAATTTTAAAAGAAAGGTCATGTCCACTTATGTAAACTACCAAATTTTCAAAGTGATCCGTTGACTAGTTCGCCAGAACTTCTAATAGGCCACTCACCATCAATCACCCAGTATATATATATATATATATATATATATATATATATATATATATATATATATAAGGAAATTCCTCTATATATAAATATATAGAAAATGGGGAATTTTCATCGGTCCATATAGGTAATATATATGTCAGAAAATGCAGAAACTTTAATTCTTTTGCTACTGCAAAACACAAGACCGCGATAGCAGGAGGGTACCCAGACCAGAATCCAAAAAAATAGTCCTAATAGTTTATTTTGTCATTTTACGGTCTTGCACTAGCCAAATAATTAATGCTTTTGCATTTTCTGACATATAGTACCTATATCAACCGAAGAAAATTCCCCATTTTCTATATATTTATATATAGAGAAATTTTTCTATATTATCGTACAGTTGTGCACTTGTTCTGTCTAAGAGATTCGACATTTATTTCACTATTGTGTGTTAGCAGCCAAAATTTTGGAGCAACATACGTAAAGTAGTTTGGCGCGAGCCGCTGTATCTTATCTATCCTTTCCGAACGTTTTGGATATAAGGTCTCTCCTTGATTGTGGTCAAAATCTGGTCTCTTCTTCAGCCACCCTGGGTGTGAGCCTGCCTGATATAGGGTAAATGCCCAGAAATCGCGATAGCAGGATGGCGCCCAGACCAGAATAAAAAAATAGTATATATATATATATATATATATATATATATATATATATATATATATATATATATATATATAGGGTGTTATTAAATTCACTGCATATATTGGAATGGGTGACTCCTGGGGTAGTCTACAGACATACCCAATACTTTTTTTTACTTAAATCGAACATTTTAAAAATTTTCAAAAATACCCTAAAACCAGTCTATATTCGCCGCACCTGGATATCGAGCACATGGTCCGTCATAGCGCTTGACAGAAAATTACGCGGGAAAAACTTAAAACAATTGAATTTGTTCTAACGTTGCCAGACATTATTATAAATCTTTAAGAACCATTTATTTTCTGTTTTTAAGCGTAATTTAAGACAAAGAAAAAAACCTTTTCCTCAGAAAAAAAACCTTTTTTTCAGAAAAAAACAAATAAAAAATAGTAAAAAGGCACCGCGAAATCAATCCTTTTTGTAGTAGCCTCAGTTTTAATTAATATTTATGACATCTTATATTAGGTTATAAATAAGATAAGCGTTATTCCTACTACCTTAAATAAACTTTCTGCTAAGACAAAGTTTAAAATCCAAACGAACAATACTAATTGAGCTCAACTACATAGTATTTTAAAAGTATAAGCAAAATTCTTCCATTACAGCATTTGTAAAAACAACACATTATTCTGTTTCACGCAGCATGTTCAGAAAGTTGTTATTCGTCCTTCAGTTAAGAAGAAATTATCTTAAACTTACCGATTTTTTTTGAAAAGATCCCCATAAATGAGTTTTGCACCCGCAAATGTTACCATAATATGTAAATATTATAGTGTTTTATTTAATTTCCAACCGTATTATGCTAATTTAAGAAACGCTATAATCAGAGCACAAACTATTTTATAGTTGTAACGTCGTTGTCTTGAAATAAAGCGCGAACATTAACTTTTTTACTTTTATTTCAGGATTAGACCAAAGTTATGAGTTCTACATGATTAAGCTTAAACTGTAGCACCACGGTAGAACCATTTCTCTACTCTGGTAGCACCTTCTTAAGCTTACACGTGAGCTAAATAATAATAACGTTCCTAATATTTTAAAACACGACACTTTTACTACTTCTTAATTCCGCGTTCTTGTCTGGAAGAAGTTTTTCTTCTTCTCCCTTTCTCTCGCTTTTACTGGCACCTTCTGTCCCTTTGACTCCCTTGTGGCGTAGTTCGTCTGCGGGCCATTTTGGCAGCACCTCATGGGTGCGTGGGTCGCATGACGACAAAACATCCAAGGCCAACGGAACAGGTCCGTAGTAGGGGGTTTAGTTTGTTGCATAATAGAGAATAAGTATGTTGAAAATGTCTTCCATTACTTGCTTCCAAACAAGCGTGCGTCCGTAGCGTATTGTCCAGAACCAGTTGAAGGATATTTGTTAGGATAATTTTAATAAACACTGGGATCAAAGTACAAACGTATATTTTATTGTTAATGAGCAAAAGTAAAAATTATCAGCTTAAACAAAATACTTTGTTGAACACACTACACTAATTACTTAAAACTTTCTTCTCAAGTTAAACAAGAAAACAGTATTGATATCATTAAAGGTTTGGAAACGGAGTCCAGGGATGGCTCTAACCTACTTGGAAATAAAATTGGGATCCGATTTGAAAATAAAATACAAATATTTATTTACTCACTCTGTGTAATTTGAAAATGCGAAATACGAAAATACTTCGGTAAAAGTAATATAACATACAGGGTGTCTAAAAAGTATTAGTATGGGTAAATATCTTTGTTATTATTAAAGATAGAGACACCAAATTGTAGTTGTGTCTTATTGGTTAATAAATCTACTTTTTTCAGGTAATTTGACTTTTTCAACACTCTTGGGGGGTGACGCTAGGGAGTTGAGGTCAAAAATTTTGAATGCAAACCTAGGCCGTGTGGTCCCTTCTTTTAAAAGTCTTCAAAAAAGAAACATTTTA